>APFE030710978.1:0-39777 GCA_000404065.3 Pinus taeda | reverse complement strand
TACAACCCCATCACCCATATGTGAGTCATTCGGTCAAGCAACAAATCTATGCCTGCAACCATTAACATATCATCAGCATATAGTTAAACATATATGGCAGATTTCAAGATCGATTTAGACTTTAAAACAATATGAATTTCATCAAACCAGGTGTCATCGACATGTCATATGCGAGCGCCTCTGATTGTTTCCTGCCATACTCAAAAATCATTAGCAACAAGGTTTCTCACTGTTAGTCATTATCATAATAGCATCGTTAATGATTCTTGGTCATTCACATCATTGTCCATCATAAGCCTGAACTAACGGAAGTAGTTAACAGAGGGTACACATCCCTCATGGCTATCATCATTTATCATAAATGGAAACATACATATTCATTAAGCCATCAACATCGTAACATCATAGAAATATACCTATCTATCCAATTTATCATCATTATACTATTAGTAGAGCGCATACATATTCTTTACTACCCTCATCATAATTTCAGATACTTAACTATTTAAAAGATGCAATCATCAGAATACTGTTAGATAAGATATATAACCATTCTTGCTATTATAATATCAATGGAAAGCATTATAAACATCACAACTATGAATATCTCAAATAATAGAGTCATGTGTCCGGATCCTCAACCTGAGGTCCTCAAAGGATAAAGTGTCTAAGATAATGTCATATTAAGGTCAAGAAACTAGAGTGGGCACTACAAGAAGATCCCAATTTAAAGAAGTAAAAAGCACTCACAAACTGTCATCAATAGAAGAGAAATCACATAATTACTATGCGCTAGATTTCTCAACATGGTATCAAAGCTAAGGTGACAAAGTGAAAGAAGGGAATACTATCAAGGGATAATCAAGGATCAAAACGTGAGGAAGGAATCAAAGAAAAGATCATATTTAAGATAAGATCAACAAAGGAAGCATTATAACTGTAGATCAAAGAAGGAGTCTAAAAAGAAATCTTGGGATCATCATCAAGAAAAGATGGCCAAGTTGAAGGGATCTTGATGCACGAGCATGAGGCTTGAAGACAAAAGACTTCGAATTTTATTCCAAAAATGCAAAAAAAAATTACAATCAAAGGAGTGGTGTAGTGCCCCGCTCTAATTGACAAGCTCTAATATTAAATTAACCTTGATATAGCCTTAGGGCTTATACTTTATTCTTTGAGGACCTCAAGTTGAGGATCTAGACTCATGACACTATTATCAATGATTGAGATATCCATGGTTATGATGTTTTGCTTTCCATTGATATTATGATAGCATGAATGGTTATATATCTTATCTAACAGTATTCTGATGATTGCATCATTTAAATAGTTAAGTTTAGTATCTAAATTTATGATGAGGGTAGTAAAGAATATGTATGCGCTCTACTAAAAATATAATGATGATAAATTTGATAGATAGGTATATTTCTATGATGTTACGATGTTGATGGCTTAATGAATATGTATGTTTCCATTTATGATAAATGATGATAGCCATGAGGGATGTGTACCCTATGTTACCTACTTCCGTTAGTTCAGGCTTATAATGGACAATGATGTGAATGACCAGGAATCATTAATGATGCGATTGTGATAATGACTAACAGTGAGAAACCTTGTTGCTAATGATTTTTTAGTATGGTAGGAAACAATTAGAGGCGCTCGCATATGACATGTCGATGACACCTGTTTTGATGAAATTCATATTGTTTTAAAGTCTAAATCGATCTTGAAATCTGCCATATATGTTTAACTATATGCTGATGATATGTTAACGGTTGCAGGCACAGATTTGTTGCTTGACCAAATGACTCACATATGGGTGATGGGGTTGTACAGGTGGATGGAACTACATGGGAGGGGTGGGACAGAATCCCTGATCTCACCCACTAGCACTCCCGCCGTGACTTGGGCTGGAAGGGTTGAAACAACTTCGCCTTGAAGATCACGATGCCATGAGGGCAAGTCCCAAAGTTGGGTCTCTCATGAGGAACCTACTGGGGGGCGCGCATCAAGGCGGATTCCTTGATCCCCGGCACCATTAGTCTCACTATAGCAGGAAACATAAGAAACGATAGTGGTCTATGACGTTGCTCGATATTTTCCCCTCGTAGTCACTGGATGCTTGAAGGGCAAGTGGTGTGGCACCCTTGGGATTTCAGGGAAATTCTTGAAGGGCACGACCAACTTGGCACCCTTGGCATCACAATTAAACTGTTAGGTGTGGCAACCTTGGAACTTCTAGGGAAGTTCTTGAAGGGGCACGACCAACTTGGCACCCTTGGCATCACAATTAAACTATTAGATGTGGCACCCTTGGAACTTCTAGGAAGTTCTTGAAGGGCACAACCAAACTTGGCACCCTTGGAATCATTAAAAGTAAATAATAATAAATAAATATAAGTAAGGAATGAAAACTAGGTAAAGTTACATCAAGGGTAAATGATGTTTAGAAACCAAGGTAATTAAATCAAAAATAAAACTTGGAATAAGGAGGATCATAGGAAGAAGTAAATAAAGTACCTTAAAAATTCTACCCTCCCCATGTTGGAAAATACTAGGTAGATTAGGTGGTTTAATTAGAAAAAAGGGGAAGACAAACATATTGTAAGGATAAAGATTAATCCTAAACCAATTAAACTTAATTAATAAAAGAAGAAGGTGAATTAAAATAAGAAAAATAAATTAAATTTAGAGAAATGTAGAGAAGCTCCATGTGGCATCAACCAACATAAGAATATCCCTCTAGGAAATAACCTGAGTTAATTTAGGAAGTAGATTGGGGATACAATCTTGACTCATTAATTGAGTCCAAGTAATAAACACAATTTAAGGAATAAAAGGGAGGAATAAAGAGACAACTAGGAGAAGAAATAGGAATCTTGTGAGGTGAGGAAAATATTAGTTTTAAATAAAAAGTTAAGTAAATAATTTTGGGTGACCCTTGATGAGAGAGTGACACATGGGTAGGTGAATAATCAAGCTATTAAATTAAGAAAAAATATATTATAGTTATACATGACATGCCAAGTGTCATCTATGAGGACTCTTATAAAAGAAGGGGCAAGCCATGGTAGAGGGGGACTTTTTGGGAACCCTATTGTTGGATGGATGATATGATGTCAGAGCAGTGATTACGAAGCTATAGTGAGTTTGGTGAGGTAGAGGATTTTTAGAGAGGGGACTCTTGAGCTAAGGTTGCTCTCCTCTACCAGCTAGATTCTTCCTCCATTGTACAACCCCATTGCAGCTCGGGGGTCCGCGGGGAAGAAGAGTACCCAAGGAGTAGGCTGGGAGGTTAACCGGTGAGTCTCGTTTTCGGATCAAGTGCGTCATCATACACTCGCAAAAGTGACCGGAAACAAGGGAATACCGGCGACAATAGAGCAAGCGGAGTCTCGCCTTCCGGTGAACGGTACATATGTATTTCGTTACTACTTTATCTTAGATTAAAAGTATGTAAATGTTGTGTTATGTTCCTGAAATGAGTATCAACGATGTGTGTGTGGAATGAATTGAAATCTCAATGCGTTTCTTTTCTGGTTGTAATTGCTGTGTAAAAAAAAAAAAGTATATAGTTTTTATTCGGGTCCTTACACGGATGGGGTATGTACCTTGAGAAGTAATGTGGCAGCTCATGTAAATCATCCTATCATAATACTCATAATCAAAGATGATCTTGTCCAGTTAAGGCCTTTAGGGACAGTGTTGGTTGGGATATATATGTTTGAAAAATATGGCTTATCAATCTGACTCCTCTTATGGGAATGCTTCAAGATTGAGATTCCTTTTACCATGTAATGGGATTATGAATACCTCCCAAGTTAAGAGGGAGTGTTGAAAATTGTAACTAGGTTTGGTATTCATAGTGACCTAATTGTAGTCATGATATTGTATATTCTTTATAAAGAAAGAAAAATTATATTTTATTTTTGGAGTATGGGTTTCATACTCAAGATTGCGGCAAAAACATGTTCTTCATGCTTTTAGGTTTTCTAGGTCTTTCTATGATAAAGAATTATATTGGTCATGTGTCAAGTCCCAATTAGACTCATTGTAATAAAGAAAAATATTTATATTGTCAAGAAAAATCCATGGATAAGCCCAAGACCAAGTTGGCCCAAGGAGAAGATCAAGTTTATCTTAAGGGAGGGAATTTGACCCTCAATAAAGGTTATATAAAGAGAGGAGCTCGACTCATTTAGACACTCATCACAAACAAGTTTGATTTTCAATAGCGAAGAAGAGAAAGAGTATCTGGAGGATGAAGAAGGGGAGTAGAAGTCTATGTTTGTCAAAGATTGTCTTTTCTTGTCTCGCTAGGGTTTTTGAAGCTGCTAGTTGTAGGAGGTCGGAATTCTGAAGCAGCCGTATGAGGCCAAAATTTCAAAGGCCAAAATTGCAGTAGCAGAGTCGTAGTATCAAAGTTTTGGAAGTTTCCTTGGAAGAAATCTTATTGGGGGTTGGCTTGGGGCTTGGAGGGTTTGTTGGCTTTAGTCTTTGGGTCTTGCAAATCTCTTTATCATGAAGATTCAAAGGAAGAAGAGAAGAATTTTATGGGTTTTCACCTTGGAGGGGTTTTCCCTTGGCTAGGAGCCTATATCTTGTGTACTTTGTCTTCTTGTGATCTTCATTGGTTCGGTAACTGCTTGATGAACAAATATCTAATAAAGTAATAAAAATCAAACATATATCACAAGTAATTATCAAGCCATGGAAAATCATTTATAATCTACAAGTATTCATATTTTCCAACACTTTCGACCCAAATATGTGGGCTAAATATCCAAGATAAATTCATTTAAGGCCCAAGATAAATTCATTGTTTATTCATTGTTTGCAAGAGGTAAAATTCGATGGACTAAAGGGAAACTAAGGCTACAATGGAGAGGGATTTTGTTAATGAAAATAATTTTATTTCTTATTCCAATTGTGTTTGATCATGTAGGCTCTGACCGGCTTGGGCCAAGAACATGACCCTTGGTGGTAAATTGACTCCACCGAGAACACTATATATAGAAATAAAGTTGAGCTCATTGACACACAACATTGCAATCCATCTTGTGTATGTAGAAGCCTAGAGGAAGTCATGGATCTGGAAAGAAGGTTGAGTTTCTAAGAAGGAGAATTTGATCTTGGATAAGGGGCAAATTTCTTGTGTGGTCTGTTCACTTGAGGATATTTTTGTTCCAAGTGATCTTTGTTTTGCGGATTTAAAAGGTTGTTGGACGCGTATTTTTGCGTTATTTTGAAGCTAATTTTTTGAAAAAGGAGGGTTGAAAAGTTTGTTTCACAATAGTGACTAAGACCAAGTTCAAATGCAAGAGGTCGTAAGGTATAATATAGGTCTAATCCAATTACAAGAGGTTGCAATTTCAGGCTAAGATGACTCAGGGATCTAGTGATACAGACCTAATAAATATTCAAACATAGGTAGAGGTTAGAAATGAAGGAATATGGCCATGTTCTCTAGTAGATGATTGCAAAGGTTCATGCTTGAAGGTTTTTCCACTAAGTGTTCTTGGATAGAGTTTGGAAGAGATGCTATACATTGGTATATGAGGAGATAACCCACTGTGAGAGTTTGAGTATATTGAAGGTTGATTTTACAGTGTTTGGAAGAGACCACTTCACTGTGAAAAGAAAATTATGTTAGGGCTAAATTGTGCAAGCCTTCTAGAGTAGCAGAAGAACTTGTGAGAAACTGAGTGTAGAGGTATTAGAGTAGTATTATTCTCTGTGAGACAAGTGGCAAAGGACTTTCCAGGTATTCAATGAAAAAGAGAGTTGACAGTGTTGTTTTATAGTGAGTACCTTCAGCAAGTAAGTGTGTTAATTTTTTCATTGTTCTTGGGCAGATTGAGAGTCAAACATTGTTG
Source organism: Pinus taeda (assembly GCA_000404065.3). Lineage (NCBI taxonomy): Eukaryota > Viridiplantae > Streptophyta > Pinopsida > Pinales > Pinaceae > Pinus > Pinus taeda. Next base: position 33,898 of record APFE030710978.1, on the reverse strand, counting down.
ACCTCAAGCCCTAGTTATTGGAAAAATAATTTTTTATTAATGTTAAAGGATAGTGTAATGAAGATAAGAATGCCATAGACTCAAAGAGCACGTTAATCCCTTTCTATTAATATATAAAATGCCTCCTAAATCCTCTCTAATAAGGAGAAATGAATATTGTAAGTAGAGAAACCAATTTTTGTTCCCCTCTTCAAGTTGGCCTACCTTAAGATCAAGTCGACCCTCCTAGACACATGACGATTCAATAAGGGCTCAACTAGCATAAATACACAACACGTTTCCTCCATTTGATCATCCAATTCGGCCAAGGAAGACAAGACCAAGGAGATCAGACTTGAGGTAGATAAATAAGGTTCACATCTCATGAACCAAGAAGCAAATTAAGGGAAGTTTCTTTTGGTTTTATCTCTGTTTTTTGGATCATGGTTTATTGGCACATATTAAAAACTTCTTGGAGAAGTAAACTTGGAGACTATATAGTGCAGAACTCAACTTCCTTGGTCCAACATCACTCGGCTTAATGGAGCACATAATTAAGATTGTGTTAGGCCTTGAATTTAGACTGTGGCAAACCTTGAATTCAAACTATGGTAGACCCTGAATTCATACTGTCACAGACTCATAACTCTGATTTCGGACCTAGAAAACTGAGCCTCTTGTGACATAGTTCAAACCTTTTTTTGCCTCAAACTTTGAAACTATTTTGAAGCGAATTGATTAACATGTTTTAAGTAGATTTTGGATGAGATATAAAAGAGTCTTGGATCAACCTTGAGAAGACTTTGAATCAGATTCTTAAGAGCATTTTTTGAAGCCTATTGTAGAAGAGTTTTGGATGAGCCTATTGAACCTTTTCTAGGAAACTTGGATGGTTTTTGAAGCAAATGTTTTGGAGCATCTTGAAGATATTTTTTAGCAGACCTTGTATCCTTTGTTCAAGTAGTATTTGTCAGAAGTCTTTATTGAAGTCGACTTGAAGACTTTATTGCAATGTCCTTTGGAAGTATTTGTTGAGGCAGACTTCGGGCCTTTATTGGAGAAACCTTTGGAAGTCTTTGTTGAAGCAAACTTGAAGCCTTTGTTGGAGCAACATTTGGAAGCTTTGTTGAAGCAACTTGAGGCATTCTTGGATTAAGTTTGTGAAGACTTTGTAGACCTTTTTGAAGATTATTGGGAACTAATTTTAAAGACATCTTGCAAAAGTTGATTTTTAAGTTTTTTTGGAAAGCTTGGAGCCTTTGAGGAGTGGAGTCCTCATTTTGACCAAGTTGGTACTTGGATTTGTTGAGAGGATTGGAGTCCTCATTTGACCAAGTTGGTCCTTGGATTTGTTGAGAATTCAATAGGGAAATGAATATGTTAATTCTCTTAACTTGATAACTGCTTGTGTTACCTTTTACTTATTAGTTTTGTTATTTTATTATTCCAATGAGAAATACATCAAACAAGTACCAAAAAAGTAAGAACAATGACACAATATATAGGTTGCAAGCTAGAGCCAAAACCCTTCCTCTTGAGGTGAAAACCCATAAATCTCTTCTTTATCTTTCAAATATTTCAATTGACGAATACCATGACCTAGAATCATACAAATACCCTCCAAGGTCAAGTCTACCATGACCTCTTACTGTAATCTCTTCGACCTCCTAGTAGATCTGAAATTTTTCTCTCTAGCAACTGCTGCAACTACTGTTGCTTCTCTAGGAGACTTCAATCTCCCTCTAATAGCCTTCCTCTTGACTTTACCTGCCTTGACTTGACTCCTAGGGATAGTAAGATTCACCTAAGGGACATTCTCTTTTCTTCCCTTCTCGTTTTCTTCCAAAATCGAACCACTAGAGTTCCCAGAGTAGAAACCCTAACTTCATTCTTCCTAGAATAATAGAATAGGCCTAGAAACACTTCGAATTCTTTGCACTTCCTTTCTTCGATTCTTCTTCTTTTTCTTCTTCGCATAAGAGATGAGTGAGTGATCCAAATGGAGGATGAGTTCCTCTTATATATAGGATTCTTCAAAGGTTGGACGTGGCTCTTCATGTAGGCTAACTTGACAACTCATTAGGACGACTTGATCTTGGAGGTATTTTGACATTTTAAAGACAAAATTATTTTTTCTTTATACTCTACAATGTGCCCATAGGGTCTTCAATATATGAAAATGACTCTTATACCTAAGACAAACCCTGGAATCACTCAATGGGTGCTTAACCTATAAATGTTGTCGTGTATGCAGCATACCCATAATATTTCTTGGGTCTCTTACTTTCTCTAAATGATCCTTGTGTTGCCTCGTGACCTTCTGCATCAAGTAGTGTGAATTTCATCCAATCGGGTCTTTTCGTTCTTTCAAGAATGACCACAGGTTGAACAGGATCACTTGGCCCCTCTTCCTCATGGTGTGACCCTTCTCCTTCCTTATTAGCTTCCTCCTCAAATATCATAAGTTCTTCATCATCAGAATCTATGGGAAGTTCTTCTGACTTCTTGAATGTTATACTCTCATCAAATATGACATCACGACTAAATTCAATGTGATGTCCATCTTTCATATAGATTATATAGGCCTTTGATGAGTTACTATAACCAATAAATATTCCCTTCAGACCAGAAGGATCCAACTTCTTTCTTTTGTTCTTTGGTATATGAATGTACACGAGACACCCAAAGATTCAAACATGATCTATAGATGGCTTCTTCCCAATGAACACTTCTTTCGGAGTCTTGTTATATAGATATCTATGAGAACATCAATTTTGAATGTACATGATTATCTTTGTTGCCTCTCCCTACAGAAACTTAGGTAGATCTTGATCATGTAACATTTATTTTACACTTTCTTCAATGGATATGTACTTTCTTTCTGTGACTCCATTTTGTTTGGGATTGTATGGGACTATTAGCTCCCTCTTAATCCCAGACTCCTTACAGAATGCTATAATCTCTTTGGATATATATTCTCCTCCATTATCAGATCTCAGTATTTTGATTCTTCTTTCTGTAAGGTTCTCTACTTCAGCCTTGAATTCTTGAAATTTTATAAATACTTCATTCTTTGTTTTCATTAAGTAAACCCAGGCTTTTTTTGAATGATCATATAGGAATGTGACATGGTATAGATGGTCTCCAAGTGATTTTGGAGTCATAGGGCCACACATATCATGTAGGAACACCAAAGGACACCACTCACAAACGGATCACAGATCAATATACCAGTATTGTTGACGTGGTTATAACCCTCTAAGAGGGAAACAGTCCACGGCCTGAGCCAACGTGGTCACTTCAGGAAATTTATTAATAAAAGAATGAAAATTTACATAAGCTTCTCTCATGAACGGTTACCCTACAAATGACCCTCCATGCTCTTTAAATAGAGATCACGAATCAATCGGGTGTTAAGCCACGGATCAAGTGTCGCTAATACCGAGGAGAGAATGAACCTTTGCATCACTACATATCGTGACCGTCGGATTGTAAGTTAAAAAGTACATAGTAAAGAAACACACTTTACCTAACTCTACACTAGACCAAGTTATACTTAACTATTTCCTATGTGTCGGAATATCCTAACATCCCCCCTTAAGAACAACTTGGGATAGGATTGAAGGATGTACAAATATGACACAATAGGAGAAGGAAGGAGGCACTAGAGCCTATCCCCCTTTAGTGACAACTTCCTGAACTCCAACCGTAAATCGAAGTTTAGTAAACTTCACCTCTATGAGAGCCTATGTAAAGATGTCTGCAACTTAATCATTTGTTGAACAATATTGCACTTCAAGAACATGGTCGTGAATGAGCTTTCCGATGAAGTGCATGTGCAGTTCAATGTGTTTGTTGTGCTGATGTTGGACTGGATCTTTACATATTTGAATGGCACTTTGATTATCACACCAAAGTGTATTCGGATGCTGCTGCTGAAAGCCAAACTCTGACGGGATCTGACAAAGCCACAAGACTTCCTTACTAGCTTCTACGGCACCACGATACTCTGCTTCTACTGAAGAAAGAGAAATGGCACTTTGTTTCTTGCAAGCCCATGTACTAGGTCCTGAACCAAGAGTGAACACATAACCTGCAGTAGACTTTTGATCATCAAGGTCACCATCCCAATCAGAATCAATGAAACCAACCAATAGAGGAGATGCTTCTGCGCTATAATGAATCCCAAACTAGACTGTACCTCTAACATAACGAAGTATTCTTTTAGCTGCTTTCCAATGACTTTCATGTGGGTTTTGCATAAACCAAGCAATAAGGCCAACAACAAAGGAAAGGTCAAGACGAATATGGGTTAGATACAAAAGTTTTCCTACAAGTTGATGATATAAGGTAGCATCAACTTCAGGGGAAGTACAAGTGACTGAAAGTTTGGCTCCAAACTGAAAGGGAGAAGGAGCTGACTTACAGTCTTCTATGTGAAAATGGTGTAGAAGATCACAGGCATACTTGGACTGGGAAAAGGAAATACCTTCCTTGGATTGCAAGACTTGAAGACCAAGAAAATAATGCAAGTGTCCTAAGTCTGTCATTTAAAACTTCTTTTTAAGGCTAGACTTCACATGGTTGATAACGTTGGGATCACTACCAGTGAGGATAAGATCATCAACATAAAGAACAAGAATGATAAGAGACTTGCCCACTTTCTTGGTGTAGACAGTATTGTCAAAATGACACCTAAAAAAGCCATATTCTAAAAGAAAGCTATCCATTTTGGCATACCAAGCCTAAGAAGCTTGCTTGAGACCATAAAGGGATTTCCTAAGCCAACATACAAAGCTAGAGTCTGTTTGTATAAATCCAATAGGTTGTTCCATATAGATTTCTTCATGCAAGTCCCCATGCAAGAAGGCAAATTTAACATCCATCTGATGGACTTCCCATTTGAAAGAGGTAGCAAGGGAAAGAACAAGGCGGAAAGAGTTCATTAGGGCAACAGGGAGAAGGTTTCAGTATAGTCAATGCCTTCAACTTGTGAAAAACCCTTAGAAACAAGATGCACTTTATGTTTATCAACTTTCCCATCTGGTCCATACTTGGTTCTGTAAACCCATTTGCATCTAACAAGTTTTTGTCCCTTTGGTAGAGGAACAAGGTCCCATGTATCATTTGCCAATAATGAACGATATTCTTTATTCATAGATGTGTACCAATCTGGATGGCCTGAAGCTTCTGCAAAGGTGTCAGGATCATAATTCGTTGAAGCTTGAGCTAGTAAAGAAGAGGCTCTATCGAACTGAGAACGTGTATGTCACTGATCTGTAGGATCACCGGCAAGATCACCTGTTGCATCCCGAGTAGCACAGACCCATTTTGGGAGTTAAGGAGCTGAAGGAGGATCCTGAGAAGGTGGGGGAGGATTGTCATCCTCGCTTTTATCATGTGAAGAAGAAATATTTTCAAAAGTAGAAGAGATAGAGAGAGGTGGCACATCCGCTCAACTAGGCTCATAGGCCGATATATTTTCAGCAAACTTTACATCTCTTCTAATGATAACATTTTTGGACTTAAGTGGAATAAGTCTATATCCTTTGACATCTTCAGAATATCCAACAAAAATATATTTTTCACTCTTAGGTTCTAAAGCTTTATGTTTCTCATCTGGACTATGGGCCCATGCTTCACTTCCAAAATCACAAAAGTGACTTACATCTGGTTTAATTGAGCTCCATGCTTCTTCTGGAGTGATATTCTTTAAAACCTTAGTAGGAGTGCGATTTATTATGTAATTTGCACAGTTAATTGCTTCTGCCCAAAAATTAAGACTAAGTCCTTTAGATTGAAGCATACAATTAGCCATTTCCTTTAAGGTGAGATTATTCCTTTCAGCTACACCATTTTGTTGTGGAGTATATGGAACAATATGTTGCATTTGAATTCCATTCTTAGTGCAAAAGTTGATGAATTTGTTGTTAGCATATTCTCTGCAATTATCAGATCCTAGCTTAAGAATTTGATGTCTAGATTGTTTTTCAACAAAGGCCTTAAAGGCCAAAAACATGTTAAATACTTCACTCTTGTGTTTAAAGAAGGATACCCAAGTGCGTCTGGAGAAATCATCAATGAAAGTTAAGAAATACTTGTAGCCAAAGAATGAGACAACTGGAAGTGGACCACATAAATCACTATGCACAAGCTATAAAGGGGCTCAGGCATGCCAAGAGAATTGTTTTTCAAAACTATCTTGATGATGTTTTCCGAGTACACATCTGGAACAAACACCATCTCTACAAGATACCATGGGAAGACCAATCACCATATTTTCTTTACATAGATTCTGAAGGAAGCGATAGTTTAAGTGACCAAATCGCTCATGCCAAAGTTTGCTCAGTTCATCGTTATGAACAACAAATACCGAGGGAAGATTTGATGACCCAAGTTGTTAAAATTATACAACCTTATAGAATCATCAGCAATGCCAGTAGCTAAAATCTGTCTAGGATCTCTTAGGTCCTTAATTACAACATTGTGAGGTGAAAATTCAATGATTTTACCTTCACCTGAATGAATTATCTGATATATAGATAGAAGGTTGCAGGATAAGGTTGGAACACATAATACATCATTAAATTGACCATTGTCTATATGAACAGTTCCAGTCCCTACAACACTAAGAGATCTATCATCACCAACATATATATTTTTGGTGTTACAATCATTTAAAGAAGAAAACATGGCTTTGTTTTTGGCCATGTGATAAGAAGCTCCAGAATCAATGAGCCACTCATGAGAATGAGAAGAAGAAGATACATTTAGTGCATAGCTAGACTGAAATGCTTGACAATCAGATGCAGAAAGTGCTATTCCTGAAGATTGAGTTGAAGTTGAAGAGTGCTCCAAATGGATGTTATGCTTCTTCATTGCTGCTTCCAAGGTTTCCATATTCTTAAAGCATTTGGATTCTAAGTAGCCATCTTGATTACAAAAGTGGCAATGTCTATTAGTATTCTTCCCTTTGTTTTTATTTGCCTTATCATTTTGTTGAAATGATTTTTCATTTTGAGACTGGAATTGCTTAAGACCCTTGTTTGGTTTAGGACCATTCCTTTTAGGATACGACTTCTTAGGATTCTTTGAATTTGGTTGCTGCTGAACGGCTAAGGATTTCTTAGAAGAGTTTCCAAGATTAAGAAGACCAAGATGTAAGAGTTTTTCTTGTTCTCTTATTAAAGAATCACAAAAGGAATCAAAGGAAGGGGACTTATAGGCTTATCCTTGAGAAATGAAGGCTTCTCTTGTAGAATGGAAAGGGGAAACAAACACAGAGTAGGTTGGTCCCAACTTAGTAAGAATGGAATAGATAAGGTTACTATATTCTTTCTTAACGTTAACACCTTCCAAGATAATTCTAAGGGTCTTGAACTTGGACAAAAAATATTCAGTGGAAGAAAAATTATTGGGGTCCAATGTAAGCAACTCATTTTCGAGTTGATGGGTTCTAAGTTCATTTTTAATTCCAAAAACTTTAGTGATCTGTTTCATTGCTTCATCAGGAGTATCAAGTTCTGTAATATATAATCTAAGATCTAGATAAATAGACATCCCTATCAACCCACGTGCTTGATCTTGCCTATTTTCCCATTTAGCTGCCTTATCTTCATCTTTCAGTTTGGTTTTGTTGGCCTGATGCTATCCTGTAAAGACCTTTACTTCTAAGTAGATCCACAATGTAGGACCACCATTGGAAGTAGTTGGTGTTGTCAAGAATAACTTGGCATGGACTTTCCATTTTAATAGAAACTGAAGCTATAGATGTTGAAACTAAGTCTTCCAATGGAAATATCTCATAAAATTACGCTGATTAAAAAAAAACGGCTCTGTAAATGGCTTCCGGATGAAGAACTTATGGCTTTTTGAAGAAAAGTTGTTGAAGATGTCGACGAAGTGCATGAATGTGCGGAAATGAATGATAATGTTATATTAAAATAAATTTGCCCCCTTTCCAAACTTAATCTAATAAAGTAGCTTGGGACCAAGAAGGATTTGAACTCAAGACCTGTATTCTCATAAAGTAGCTTTGGACCAAGTGAGCTAGATTAAAAGGTTAGTAATTTTTGGAAAAAAGGAAGGGTTTTTTTTTTTTAGTCACTGAAGCTTTGGGCTGCGTGCTTACTTGAGAAAGCTCTTTTTCCCTACAAAACAAAAAACACAAACCCAACACGGACATACAAAAAAAACAAACCTTACAGCTTGATGTTAGCTTTAGCCGGAAACTAAATATTTTCCTCAATGATTCTGATTTTCTGAGATCACCCTAAGGCGTGGCAGAAAAGAGCATACGCATGAGAAAAATCCTTCCTCTCTGTTTCTAATTTGCCCAGATCGCACAGAGTCACGGGGCAAAGAGAATATGCAGAAATGAAAGGTATAAATCCGGCAATAAAAAAAAGAGCTAAATAAACCGAAATAAACAGAGAGAAAATAACTAGAAACTGCAAATAAACATTGTATACCTCCATATCTTAAAAATGACGTAGCTAGGGCTACCAGAAACCTTTTCATGTGAAACAAAAGGGGTTCCTCACTAGAAAAAATGCTCCTAACAAAATAGAGTAGTCCTCTTGGCTTGAAAGCAGTCAGAAACAGTAGATCAAGGAAACGATAGTCAAATGCAGTTCTATCGGCTTCATATTTGGATCACCAACAGAGGTGGCCCTCAAATAGCTCTGACACCATGTAGGAATTTACAGGGTAAGTTCCTCAGACAGAACACCAAAGGAAACCACTCACAAACGGATCAAAGATCAATACACTAGTATTGTTGACGTGGTTAAAACCCTCTAAGAAGGAAACATTCCACGACCTGAGCCAACGCGGCCACTTCAAGCAATTTATTAATAAAAGAATGAAAATTTACATAAGCTTCTCTCATGAATAGTTACCCTACAAATTGCCCTCCATGCTCTTTAAATAGAGATCATGGACCAATCAGGTGCTAAGACACGGATCAAGTGTTGGTAATACCGAGGAGAGAATGAACCGTCAGATCACTGCATATCGTGAACGTCGGATTGTAAGTTACAAAAGTACTAGTAAAGAAACACACTTTACCTAACTCTACACTAGACCAAGTTATACTTAACTATTTCCTATGTGTCGGAATATCCTAACACATCACAGTGAATGAGATCCAATATTTCTTTCGACTGTGAAGCATTGCTTCCAAATGGTCTCTTGGTATTTTCTCCCAATGCACATCCCTTGCAGACACCTTCATGATCCTCCTTCAAATTCAGTATTCCATCTACTATGGAGTTTAAAGTTGGAAGTATTTTGAAATGTAGATGACCAAACATTTGGTGCCAAAGTTCACATGGACTAATCTTTGTGTGAACTAGGGCTTGGTTTACAGGAGATATTAATGTGTAAAGCCTTCCTTCTCAGATACCAATAACTTTAGATTGATCTATGCTTGATTCTTTTCCCCAAACAACTACTTTTACATCAATGAAGGTTGCTCTATCTTTTATCTTCTAAACTTGAAATAGAAAGTAAACTTTTGTGCAAACCTGGAACAAATAGAATGTTGTTGAGGTGGATGTTGCTTCCATCCTTGAGTTTTATTGAAGTTGATCCAATGCCCTTCACTGGATAGATTTTTTTGTCTCCAAGTTCCATAGGATAAGCAGATTTTCCTTTAGATAAGGTGTTCAACTGGTTGGAGTGATTAGTCACGTGCATTAATGCACCACTATCAATTACCCAGATGTCTTCATCTTGGAATGTACCAGAGAGAGTCAAGAAGATACCTTCATCTCTTTCATTAATTGATGCTTTGTTCGAAGAGAATAAGAATCTCCATGCTTCCTTGGTACCTTTCTTGAGATGGCTTGCAATTTTCTAATGAACTTGTTCATTATAGAGGAGAACTTCATGATGCCCTTAGAGAACCAAAGCTCCAATACCATGCTGAGAATTCAATGGGGCAATGAATATGTTAATTCTATTAACTTGATAACTGCTTGTGTTACCTTTTACTTATTAGCTTTGTTCTTTTATTATTCCAATGTGAAATACATCAAACAGCTACCAAAACAACAAGAACAATGACACAGTATATAGGTTGCATTCCAGGCCCAAAACCCCTCCTCTTGAGGGTTAAACCCGTAAATATCTTATTTATCTTTCAAACCTTTCAATTGATGAATACCATGACCTAGAATCAGACAAATACCCTCCAAGATCAATTCTACCACAACCTCCTGCTACAATCTCTTTGACCTCCCAGTGTATCCAAAAAAATTCTCCCCAACAACTACTGCCATTGTTGTTGCTTCTCTAGGAGACTTTGATCTCCCTCTAATAGCCTTCCTCTTGACTTCCCTTGCCTTGACTTGAGTCCTAGGGCTAGTAAGATGCCCTAAGATACCTTCGCTTTCATTCCCTTCTATTTTTCTTCCACAATCGAACCACCAGAGATCCTAATGCAGAAACTCTAACTTCGATCTTCCCAGAAGAATAGAATAGGACCATAAACACTTCGACTTCTTCACACTTCCTTTCTTCGGTTTATTCTTCTTATGCTTCTTTGCATAAGAGATGAGTGAGTGATCCAAATGGAGGACGAATTCCTCTTATATATAGGCTTCTTCAAGGTTGGACATGGTTCTTCATGTAGGCCGACTTGACAGCTCATTAGGCCGACTTGATCTTGGAGGTATTTTGACACTTTAAAGACAAAATACTTTTTTCTTTCACTTTACAATATTCCCATAGGGTATTAAATATATGACAATGCCTCTTATACATAGGAAAAACACTAGAAGAACTCAATGGGTGCTTGAACTATAAAAGAAAAAGACTTGAGCATGAAAACCATGCTCCAATAATAATAATAATAATTTCTTTTTCATTTTATATTTACAAGAATACATTTCATACTTATGAAGACTGAACCTAGTTACACATTTTTCAACACGATTTGTTCAAGGTTGGAGCCTTGAAGAAGTTGTAAATTTTGTTGTACATGCCTAAATATTGTGAAAGAGGATTGGAGCCCTGACTATTTTTGTTAACAAAATTATTTTCCTATTCTACTTCTTGTGTTTCTGGTTTAAATTGTGATAAATTATTAATTGGCATAATATAACAATTGAAAGAAATATTGATGCACCCCACCTCTCAGTATTTCCAACACTAATTATCCTTGTATCAGTGCTAATTGTAAGGGCCATTATCCCTAGTACGGGAGCCATATGTGTGTGTATTAAAGTTGTAATATAAACAAATTTTGGGTCTGCAAATCTTTGTGTATTTTATTTGTTCACTGTTATACATTTCCATTATGAAAAGAGCTTGAAGTTGTGGTTATTTAAGCGTGTTTGTGATTGTGTTTTAGACATAAACTTGATTTTGAAGTACTAGTGAAAAAAATCAACATGGTATCAAAGCTACTTTGGAGGGACAGCGGAATCAGAGTGTGCATAACGAAAAACTCAAGAAGGAGTTGGTTTCCTTGTTGTTGAAGGACTAGCAACATAGTGAAATTGGTCACTAGTTTGAGGTATGAGGACATATTGGATGACTTATCAAACTATAGTCCTTGGAAGGAAAGCATCAAGCTACTCTTGTTGGTGAACAAGATATGGTAGTTTTCTGATAAGGAGATTCAAAAACCAACTTACCCTAAAGAGTTGGAAGCATATGAAGAGTTGGATGTGAAGGCTAAGTTGATCATCCTATATCATGTCAAATATCACTTGATACCTCATCTAACTGAGAAGAACATTGCACATGATATGTGGAAGTATCTTCAAGACTTGTTCCATAATAAGAAAGAGAATTGGTTGTTGGTATTGAGAGAGAATTTGAAGAGCACCAGGATGTTGAATGGCGAAGGTGTGGCTCTGTATCTGACGAGACTTTCTCAAGTTTGTGATGAGATACATACCATTGAAGAATAATTCTATTGGAAGATGATGTGGCTTTTATAGGAAAGATGAAGGAAAAAAAAAATAAGGACTTGAGAAAATGGAAGTCTTATACATGTGGCGAGTATGGTCACTTTGTGAGCAAGTGTCTATGATGAAATAAGGGAGACAATGAGAAGAAGAAGAAATAACAATGCTACTACATCTTTAGGTGAACTAAAAGACTTCTCAAGGAGGCTTGAGAAAGAATTTCCCTAGTTTCGCATTTCTCTAAGGGTACTTTTGATAAGGGTGCATGGTACATGGATAATAGAGCGTCGAAGCATATGACAAGTTAATGATGATTATTTGAGACTCTAACTAAACAGGACTCAAAATTTCACATGGAGATTGGCCAAAAGAGTCAAAAACTTGTCAGAGGGTTAGGTGTTGTGCCATTCATAATGGATTCAGGTGGGATTATACAAGTTCAAGATGTATTATGGTACCAGAACTCAAGCATAGCATGTTTTCTATCTCAGTGATCAAGGAAAAGGGGTTTGAGGTGATATTCTGAGATGGGAAAGAAATACTCAAGCCTAGAGGTTATAACTCTACTAGAGCTATCATTGGAGTTAGGAAGCATGGTCCATACTAGCTGACAGGAAAGCCTATAGATCAAGGGAAGAAGCAAGTTCCTGAGACTCAATAGGAGTCAAGTTCGAGTCGTATTTTGCAAGTTTAGAGGGAGAATCCACAACCCAAGAAGAGTGCATGGTTATTGGGGAGTAAGGAGACTTCTACAACTGGAAAGAAGGAACTGTGGAATGGTTTGAAGGCCTATCATGAGAAGAAGCAAGAGGATTTTGTTGGCAAGAACACTGCTGAGCATAGTGTTGTTAATTCTACAGGGTATGCTACAGTGGAGGACATTAAAGGTTGGGCTAGTGTTGTTGACGAGTTACTTCCAAGTAGTGGAAGTACCTCCCTTGTTAAGGGGGAGTGTTGAAAATGTACCTTTTGAGGTACTCCAACAACCCTTGGGGTATTGGGTTTGTGTGGAGTTTCCCCATGAAAAAGGTGGTTTTGTGGGATGTGTACCCAAGTGGTGGGTATTGGACCCAAAGTTGTGGGTTAAAGACCCAAGCGAAATTCATTGTTTATTCTATTGTTTGCAATAGGGTCACCTTTGATGGACTAAAGGGCACCTAAGGCTACAATGGAGAGAGATTTTGTCAATAAAAATAATTTTATTTCTTATGTCAATTGTGTTTGAGCATGTAGGCTCAAGTCAGCTTGGGCCAAGGACATGACCTTTGGTAGCAAATTGACTCCACCAAGAAAACTATATATAGAAATAAAGTTAATCTCATTTCCACACAATATTGCAATTCATCTTGTGTATGAACAAGCCTAGAAGAAGTAGCAGATCTGGAAAGAAGGTTGAGTTTCTAAGAAAGAGGATTCAATCTTTGGATAAGGGATGAGTTTCTTGTGTGTTTTATTCATTTAAGGAGAGTTTTGTGCCAAGTGATCTCTATTTTTTGGATATAAGAGGTTGTTGGACATGTATGTCTACATTATTTTGAAGAGCTTCAAAGCCCTAATTCGTTGAAGGAGGGTCAACAAGTTTGTTTCAAGACAATAATTAGGAGTGAGTTCAAACGTAGGAGGCCATAGTGTGTAATAGAGGATCTGAGCCAATTAAAAGAGGCGACAAAGGTTTGGTTTAAGTTCGAGAGGAGTCGGGGATCTAATTACACAAATCCAATTTTTTTTAGACCTGGGAAGAGGTTATAAATGAAGGAATATGCCCATGTTTTGTATCAGATGGTTGCAGAGATTCATACATGAAGGTCTATCCAATAAGTCATGTTTGGATAGATTTTGGAAGGTTTGTTATACAGTGGTATAGGAGGAGCTAACCCATTGTGAGAGGTTGAGTATATTGAAGGTTGATTATGTAGTGGTTGGAAGAGACCACTTCACTATGAGAAGAAAAATATGTTTGGGCTAAATTGTTCAAGGCATTTGGAGTATCATAAGACCTTGTAGGAAGCTAAGTGAAAAGGTATTGGAGTAGAATTATTCTCTATGAGACAAGTGGAAAAGAACCTACCACGTGTTCAATGACAAAGGGAGTTGAAAGGGTTGTTGTATGGTGAGTATCTTCAGCAAGTGTGTTAATTTTGTCATTTTTCTTGGGCAGATTGAGAGTTAAATATTGTTGACCTCAAGCCCCAGTTTTCCTTGTATTAGGCTAATTGTAATGGCCATGATGCCTAGTACAAGAGCCCTATGTGTGTAGTATTAAAGTTGTAATAAAAAAAGAAAAAGAAAAAATGGGTCTACAAATCTTTGTGTACTTTATTGGTTCATTGTTTTACATTTCCACTATGCAAAGTAATTGAAGTTGTGGGTATTTTAGTGTGTTTGTGATCATGTTTTAGACACAAACCTAATTTTGAAGTACTAGTTGGAAAAATAAAAAAGAAAGTGAGATAATACAACCTTTCCTTTAATGGGATTAACCTATCCTACCAATAACCCAAATTGAGTACCTATAGAGAACATATGCCAATCAACCATTGTACAATGCATATTGAATCTCCATAGACTTGTAAATGAAATATCTTTTTATTGATAGAAAAACAAGAGTCCTAACATGTTATGAGCTCAGCTTTAGTATGTATACCATGTTCCAAGTAAGCCCAAATCTTATAATTATTTACGAGGAGTCTAATGTGGGCACCCGCCACACACACCTCCTTGAGAGGCTTCTTTCCATCAAAGAAGTTTGTCGGATAGTTTTGATCATTAATGTGAAAGCTAGACAATATGGAAGCGTTGGAAAGTTTAGACCTAGAAAACTCTTTAAAAAAACTTATAATTTTGGGAATTACCACCTCTATATTAATAGATATATTTTCAAAAATATATTTGTTTCTCAATATCCATAAACCCCATGCTATAAATATGGGAAGAGTCTTATCACTACCCATATTTGTGTTCAAGAACCAAAGAGAGTTTTAAAAATAATTAAAAGAAGAGAAAACATGTAAATCCAAAATCTGTATAGTGTCATGCCAATCTTCTTTTGAAACAAAGCAATGAACAAAGAGATAGTCAACTGATTCTGTTTTTGATTTACAAAGACAACATATGTTAGGACCCGAGAAACCTCTTTTAAGAAGATTATCCCACGTGAGGATTCTATTCTCCAACAAGAGCTAACAAAAACACCACATGTTTCCAATTCCGTAATTTTCTATGCCACCAAACGCTATAATCCAAAGAGGTAGAGACTAAAGAGGCATAAGCTTCTCTAGATATAACTTGCCTGTTGGTAGTATTATAGCTCGAAACAAGGGAATCCTCCCCTGAACTTTGGAAAGTACCATTTAAATAAAGGCCTCTGATAAAATTGTCCCATTCCAACAAAAAACTTCCAGAGAGGCCAATATCACCAGTGTTTCAACTAGTAACCAGTTAAATGGCTATTGTGCAAAGGATTTTTAATGTGGCTCAACTTGAAAATTACTTTTAAGTTAAGAGAATTGATCAACTATGTTGAAATAAGGTAATAATCAGAACCTCCAATGAAAGGATCTTGTCCAAGAATCAACTAAATCCCATTCCCAATCTTCCAGGAAATCTAAAAGAAGAGACTAGAGAAGGATTCCATGAGACCTTTCTAATTATTGAGCATTTCTGGGAAGTATTTGGATTGAGTTGTCTAAGCTAGTTAGTGATAGATCTATTCTTCAAATACTTAGCCTTAATAATTTGTCACCAAAGATTGGAGCCATTTAAAGGTCTTCATAAACCTTCATTGAGAGGGTAATTCCAAACTAATATAGATTCTTGAAGCCCCACCCCCTTAGGAATTAGGCTATGATAATGACTCCCACCTAAGCAAGTGTACTACTTTCTTCCTTTTGCAAGTCCACAGAAAACTAAACATTCTTTGTCTTATTTTATTAATGATTTATTTAGTAATTTTTGTAAGAGACGTCCAATAAATTGGGATACTTTATAAAATTGCACTTACTAAGATCGTCCTTCCCATAAGGAGAGCTAACTTAAACACTAGTTAGAGATTCTATTATCAACTTTTCTAAGGCACAAATTCCATTCCTCCTTAATGTAGCAATTCAGATTCAAGAAAAACTCCAAATATTTAAGACCTTTAGCTTGAAATTCCACTTTATCAGGCATAATGGAATTTATGTAATCAAGAATGTTATCCTAGACTCTGTTATGAAAAAACATGGATTTTTGCATACTTATCTCCATACCAGAGGCTTGGTAGAAGAGAGTTCTAATTTTCGAATAACATCCCCATTCAACAGTAGTTTAATTCACAAATATCAAAACATCATCTACAAAGAGGAGATGAGTTATCTATATAGATCTTTTCACTTTGACCCCTTTTAAATTTCTTGCTCTTTTTGCTTGAATGATCAGTCTACTCATCCCTTCAACTATAATAAAAAATGCAAAGGAGAAAGAGGGAAACCTTGCCTCTACCCCCTTGAGTTGCAGAAAAAATTGGAAGGGGAGCCATTTACTAGCATTACAAAATTTTTTGATGTTACACACCCCATGGTCCAATTAGTCACCCTCTAGATTAAGGTTGATTTGTAGTAGAACCAATATTAAGAATGTCCAAAGTAACTTTATCATACGCTTTCACCAAATCCATTTTAAAAATCAAGGCTTCTACTTCTTTTAATTTTATAGAGTGGAGGGTTTCCTGAGCCACTCCAATGGCATCATGCATTTACCTATTTGAAAGGAAACCAAAATATTCCAATGAAATCATATTTACAAGTTTATGTCTTAGTTAGATAGATAATATCTTAGCAATGACATTATATATCAAATTACAAAAGGAAATTGCCCTAAAGTCATTATGGTTCTCAGGTTGAACACTCGGGAATTAAAGCTATAAAAGTGGCATTAGTAGAAACTGTAACCAATCCTTTCCTTCTGGCCTCTTCCACAACTTGCAAGATCTCATTACCCATCAAATAAAAAAATCTAGGTATAGCTCAACTCCACTCATCTAGACTCGGGCTTTTATCTTTAGCAAATTGTTTTATCACCCTCATAACTTCATCCCAAGTTGCAAGCCTGCAAATTCTAGTAGAGTCTTCCTCTGAAAAGAACCTTGGGAAATTTTTTAGAACTTGCAATTGATTTGTTATAGCATTAATATTATGATCCTTAAAAAGGCCCATGAAATTCTCCCTAGCTGCCTTCTCAAGATATTTTTGAGAGCTTCGAGAGACTAGAGCGGGAGGGGTAATTATTAACCTCGAAGAAAAAATAGAAATAAAGTTTGCATGGGGACTTGGCATCGCGACGAATAATCAAGTTGAAGCCCTTTCTCTTTGGCAGGGTCTAAACATCATTTTGGCTAATGGTATCAAAATATTGACTATAGTTGGTGACTCTATGATGATTATACAAAAATGTGTGAAGCTCTCCAAGAATGAGAACCTTATCGAAGATGAAACCTCTTTAATCATGGTCAGGATTATATATTTATTTAAAATTTTTGAAAAGGTGGATTTGTTCCATGTGATGCGGGCTAACAACCACTTGGCAAATGGTCATGCCAATGTTGCGATGGAATTGGAGCAAGATAGTTTAAGTATCAATGAAGATGTTAAAACATGTCATATCCCCTGAACTACAGCTCCAAGATAACATTGTATTGTTGGGGTATGGGTCTGTAGACTATTAAGTCGAAAGTTAAGATGGTTAGTTCCTCGATGGTCCCTTGTAGCTCTTTGGAAGTTGGGATGGCAGGTAAAGAGTCAAGGCACAAGTGTGGCAACATTAGTATGAATTTCATGTGTGAGGATAGGTGGGCGTAGAGGTCTTGGTTATTCACCAGGAGTTGCAATATAGTTACATTCGTAGGGGAGGTTGGTACCATCGCTAATCGTTCCTGGTTATTTCTAGCAATGGAGAAAATGGAGGGTAGTTTCTTTGACATGACTCTGAATCGTCTAGGATTTATGCAGGATAAGGTTGGGAAGAATGTCGGGGTTCAACAAGCCATTATATATTGCAGTTGGTTGTGGTCGGTTAACCAAATGATAGTGATTATTCAGAGCCAGATTGTTGCGAAGATGGCCTCTGCGAGTAATGGCAATGGTGGAGGCTCAGGGTCAAGAGGCACAGGTTTAGGTCATGGCAGTGGTGGAGGCATCGAGAGCTTGGTTGATAGCTCGTGTAACCAAGTTATTAAGGAAATAAATGAAAATATGGCAGTTCTTTACGCACAATTATCAGGACTGGGAAAAGATATGGAGTTGTTGCAGAAGACAATGGAAGGTATGTGCACCGATGTGTTAAGCATGCAGCAGAAGGTGGAAAACATTAAAATGACAGTAGAAACTGCTATAGTTGGGTTCTAAAGGAAGTTTTCGAGTTTGGGGAAGCCACGATCCCCAACGATGTGGGTGTTGTGGTTGTTGCTACTGAGCGGGATCTGGATATTAGAGAGGATGATGCCAAAGAATTGGCAACAATAGTGGATGAACCTTCGAGAGAATAAATCAATCCAGGTAGCAGTTGAAAGATTTCATTTTGATGTTATTTTATGTTATGTCGAAGTATAGAATACTGTGGAGTTTTTTGGAGAGTTTATATTTATAGTTACATACAAAGCCTTTATGTAAATAAATTTGGTATCAAGAAGGTCTTATTTCAACGTAAAACGATGAATATTGCAGAGAGCATACTCTTGAATTTTGTACGGGACCTTGCCATTTTCCCATTTATATCATGAAAATGCTACCTGTTTCTTAAAAAAAAATATAAAAAAAAAAAAAAAAAATTGAGAGCTTTTAATGACACCATCCATGTCCATGATCTCCCAATAGAGTTATGAATTCTCCTAAAGTTTTCATATTATGAAAAAAAGTTATATTTCCATCACCAACCTTGATCCAAATGGATTTGATTTTCAACCTCCATTCCTCTTCTTCAAGTTTTAAAATATAGGAATTTTTCTCTTCCAAATTACTAAGGTACACCTTTACCTCTTTAGGAAATTTTGAATTTACACAAGCCTGAAAAATTTATGTTAAACTCAAGTTCTATATGAATCAGGTTCGCTTTCTATTCTTGTTTTTTAAACTTATCCCATTCATTCACCCCATGTTTTAGCTTCTTCATCTTACTCACCCAAGGCTCCATGGTTGAGTCAAAACTTTTGTTGGAAAGCTCCTACCAACAATTTTTAACCAAGGCAACAAATTACTCATCTTCCAACGAAGAGTAGTTGAATTTAAAAGGGTAGTGCACCTTAGGAGATTCAAAGTCCAATTGAAGAAACACTGGGGAATGATCAGAAATGATATCCAGACATATACAAGATTGAAACCTACCCAATATGTGAGGAAGAGACTATGCAACAAGGAAGCTTTCAAGTCTCTTAGCCATCCCACACTCTCCCACCTTTCCATTTGTCCATGTTGGTCCCATAGGGGAATGCCTAACATTGACGAGGCTTGAATCCTTAATCAATTGAAAGAAATAAAAAGCTAAGGGATTATCCCATGCTCTAGCTCCCCAAAATTCAGAAGCAGAGGTGATGAAATTGAGGTCCCTTGCTAAAATGATAGAATGATCAAGCAATAACCCACTCTCTTGAATATGGTTCCAAAAAAAAATCCTATCACCATAAGGTCCATAATAGTTTATCAACTTGATAGGAAAATTAAACCCTTTTAATGATCCTTCTAAGATCATAATACCTGTGGAAATTATAACTAGGTTTTATCTTCATAATTATGATCTTTTAATAAGTCAAAAATAATTTATTTCAGTCAAAAGAAGAAATATTTTATCATGTCCCATTTTGGATATTTAAAAGAAAGAAAATTGAATTTTAAAAGTATATTTTTTATGTGTCCAAGTAGACCAAGTGGCCCTCCAAAAGACAAGTTCGCTTATCCAAAAGACGAGTCTCTTCGAATGAACAAACAACTATAAATAGAGTCAATTCTTCTCCATCAAACCCACACCTCAATGATCTAATCTAAGGTAAGAAAGACGAGATTCCTAAGGTTGTAATGCGAGTTGTCTGAGGATATATATCTTTGTGTAATGCACGTTGTCTAAGGCTATATATCTCTATGTAATGTGAGTTGTTTGAGGTTAAATATCTTTGTGTAATGTGAGCTATCTGAGGTTATTTATCTTTGTAATGTGTGTTGTTTGAGGCTATATATCTTTGTAATGTGAGTTGTTTGAGGCTATATATCTCTATGTAATGTGAGTTGTCTGAGGTGTAATATCTCTATGGTTATGTGAGTTTCTAAAGCACTCTTTCTCTGTGGGACGTGGCATCTAAGGACAAGAATATGGCATCTTGTGACCATAATTATTGATATAGTTGTGGCAGTGCTTGGACTATTAATGGAAGGTTGACTTGGAATTTGAAATTCTGGTCACATTAGATGTTGTGACTTGGATTTCTCTTGTTGACAAAGATTCTATAAGGAAAGGATTTGCTTGGTTTTCCCCTTATGGGTTTTACCTTGGCCACTGGCCTAATATTTGGTGTCTCCTCTTGTGCCTATGATCTCTACTTTCTTTATGTTTTTTAATGTGTAATTGTTTGATGACATAATTGAATAATGTAAATGCTAAAAGGAAACATATATATCAATCACAAGTAATTGTCTTGATTAGAAAATCAATTTGAAATTGAATTTCAACATGGTAAACAAGGTCTGAATTTGTCTCTAAGATCTAGCCAAGCTTGTGTAGGACTTATTTATCTATTGAAGAAGTCAAGTTTGCGAGAAGACTTATCTATGATTGGTAGTGGAGTTCCTATTGGAGTAAAGGCCAAGAACAAACCTAACATTACCTTTGTTTTGCATAATCACAAAGGTTCAGATACTTGGTTGTAGGAGAAAGATCGATGGTCCTGGTTTGTTGTTATAGGAAGACCGAAAGGCCTATTTGGTGTGGTTAGAGATTCAAATGTCTTTGTGGATAGTGAAGGGATAATACAAGCCAAGATTAGGAAAGTCCCAATATTCCTCTACAGAAGATTGTAAGCTATCTTAAAATCCTAAAGAAAAACTCTCAGGACCAAAGATGAAAGTTAGATGAAGGACAGATTTATCTCCCTAGCACAAAATTGAAATCCTTTGTTGAAGGTCGAACCCTCTGTCTCTTTGTCATGTTCAAATATTTGTGTTGCATTAAATCTCAAGGGTTACCTTAGCAAATCAACTTTAAATTGTCTTGAACTCATAATGTTTTCAAGGAAAAAGTATTACCTTGTGATGATTTCTCTTGCTACAAAATTTGAAATCTCAGTCCATATCAAGATAAAGAGGATGCATAGTTTGTGATTAGGCCTATGAATCTATTGCCAATTTCAAATCTCATAATGAAGTTATCTCAAGGAATTCTAAAGGTCTGAAAACCTCAGTTGCCATGGAAATCTCATTAATCCGAAGGTGTACGTCGTTCGTGTTACATAAACATAAATGAACTTAACTCTGTTAAAGGACCTTAGAATTAGGATAGTCGATCATCATATAAATTGTGCATAAGCGGGACAAAAATATTTCAAACATGAATTATACTAGTCAGTATTGACGCATAAATAAATTCCCCAGTAAATAATGCAAACGAATCTCAAGCATCTCAAAAGACCAATCTTTGTTCTGCCAATATTTGAAGAAAATTGATTAGGCTAAAAGTCATTCCCAATTTGAAGGAGATGAGTCCTTTAATCTCCTAGTGGTGCTTTGAAGTTCAAAGTATTCATGATGGTTCCATACAATCACATAAAGTGTTCAACGAAACTATCTATTCCTCATTACCAGAAGCATGATACTCAAAGAAAGAGATAACAAGGGTGAGAAATGCTCCAATGTCTCAAAATATTATGTCTAGAAATATGAGATTAATGAAGACCTAGGGTTTAAGCTAAACCCCTAGCTAGACATTTCAATGAAAAGTAGAAATCATAAGCTTCTGCAACGAAGAAATGGCATCAAGACGATGACATGGATAAGGTTAAGATGGATGCTAAGAGAGTAGAGATCAAGAGTGCAACACCCTCCTCCCACATCTACCCAAGTAACCGACCAATCGGGGTAAACATGCGATGAGAGGCCACTATGATTGCATTCAACCTCCTAGGTGACCTTAAGGAAATGGAATCAACAGAAACACAATCACACAGACCTTCCACATTAGCGACAGGACTCCTAAGAACCATCCCCACATTTCTGGTAACCAGCCCCTGGGTCCCACTGAAGTTTTAGACCACTTGACCCCCAGACACTCCCATGATATGGGTCTGACAACATCCAAGAGGCTTTGGACGCTCTCATGACAAGGCATGCCAGTGTCCAAGGACTATTTTTCTCAGCGTTGTGCCAACGTCCCTGGGATTTGAGCCACTTTTTTCAGGCCCATAGCCTAGATCACTTCCCATAATTAAATGACACCTTCAGAACAAAAATATAACAAGGAAATGATGACACAAATGCAAATACTTGAACAAGCCCTTAACTGGACGCCTACTAGCCATGATAGGCATTTAGTCAAACACATCACAAATATGTAATCTACAGGTGTAAACAATATATTTAAGAATAAGGGTCTCATACTTAATGGGAATCGCTAAGAAGCATTGTTCCCTTATATAATTAGATGCAATATCATCTATTAGGTCATTGATACATTGCTCATTCATTTACAAGTAAAAGCATGATGAGAGCCATATGTAGCCATTGTCATAAAACATATACATAACCAACATAATAGCAACATAAATACCAAGGAAATAACAGCCATATGATCCACATATAAACAGGTATAATATTCATAGAAATACAAGGAGAAATAACCTCATATTGATGATGCAAAATCCAAACCCGGGATGAGACTACCACGTTCCACCTAACCATAGAATGGTTGCACCAAATCTCTCTTCAGCCATTCACGCCTGTGCCATATTCGAAGCATGAATGTGGGACTCAAACCAAAAGAACCAACGAGGGCATCCCAAAGCTAAGCCACCTCACCCTCATCAATAGAAACCGGGGTTTACCATAATCCATCTAGATCACTAGGCCAACAAAATAAACATGAAAAACAGGCTTTACCATGACCTCCACCAAATCACTAGGCCAAACAAGCACGGATGCCACCAGATTTCTCCACCTACATCATGAGGAATTTTCCTGTCTCCTAGCCTCGCAGGTTTTACCGTAATCTACACTGAATCATTAGGCCCTAAACCGAGACCCACTCAATAGGCTTTACCGCATATCCCATCCTAGGATTACTAGGTCTGATGGAGAGCAATCCACCTCTTGGCTTTACCGTATATCCCTCCATTCACCGGAAAGGATTCCTAGGCCCACCAAGGCAACACAAAATTCGTCTTTACCGCAACCCACAGTGCGCTACAGGGGTTACTAGGCCATGTGTTCTATCATTCAGAGATCCACCTCACTCAGTTTTGAATTCATCTGGAAATCCAGCTCAACCAAGACATGAGAACCCCATCACATCATGGCTATCCAGAAACTGCAAGGCTAGGCTGAAAACACTGTCACACATGACAAAACCCATGCCATAACAACAAAAGAACAACATGCAATACCATGCATGTCAAATCTAACAAGGAAAACACACATGGAAATCAATACCTGCAAAGAATATGGTTGTAGCTACTTGATCATGATCTTCCTTGCTTGCTCCTTCCTTTCTCATGCCTTCTTTGCGTTTCTTGATTAAATGCCAAAGTGCTTCAAGAAAAATCTAAGTGTCCAAGAGTGAGAGAGAGAGAGAGAGAGAATAATGAGAGAGCTCCAAAAATAAATTGAAAAAGGTTACAAATTGATCCTCATAAGCCTTTTTATTAATTAGGCATCTATTTCCTTCATTTTCCATTATTTTATTTCATTTTCCTCCTCACATGCAACCTGTGACCTTTCACCTTCCTTTTCTCCTAATTTCCATTATTCTCCTAAATAAATGTGTCAAAAATGTCATTTTACATTTCCAAAGTCTTAGTCATTACCTTTGCCAATTTCCTTAGTCATAATAAACCAAATGAACACCCACTAAGATGTTTTTCCCGACATTCAACTTGGAATAAGTATCCCATCAACCTTGGTTATTATTTTTGTCTTTATTACCTTTTATTACATGGAATTTTCACAAGGATTGTTACAAAGAGGGAGCTAATATTTTCTCAAAAGATTAAGTATTTTATATCTCTCGTTTGATTATTACTATTATTATTATTAGTTAGCATTTTGTCTTTGAATTTCTTCCATGACCTCCTAGTGAGGATTGCAGGTACATAGTAGAAGCTAACTTGGCTCTAGCAGTAAATGGAAGAAGTGGAAGAACAAGGCAAAGAAAGAAGTCTTTCTAGGATTTCTACTTGAATAATATTGTATTAGATGAGGCCCAAATTCAGAGGGAGTGAGCAGTTGTGAGTATGCCTTGATTGTTTCAAAGAGAAGTCAAGATCTAGCATGCAGCAGATGGAAGCATGGAAGCAAGGTTTGAGAAGGTTCTCTCAAAAAGAGGGAGAGGATCTTGAAAATACATTTGCCTCGATTGACAATCCGATACAACTTGTCCCCGACGAAAGAAGAAGGAATGATATGTTAGAGGGAGCATTTGTGAAGAAGGTATTTCCTCCAGAGGGAGTTATAAGAAAGCGTTGTTATGGCCCTAGAGAAAGTTGACCTCATATTCATAGATGATGTACTATTAGTGTGAAAGGGAGCATCTAGTTTGGGTATCTGGAAAGCATTCGTGATCTAGTGAAGGGAACATAAAATTCTATGGTTGAGCCAAAGATGTGTTGATCAACACATGTTACCAGCACAATACAATTGGTCATGGATGTTTTGAGAAGTATAATTGTAGACTGAGCTTGGGTTTGTGGAGATTACCTCTCATTAAGAGGGAGAGCTAATGAGACATACATTTTTCCTGTGTCTTCATGACCTTGGTTGGAGAATGGTTTGATATTCTCCCCGTGTCATCTTGATCTTGGCTGGAGAAGTTCTCCTTGTGTCATTATGACCTTGGATGGAGAATGATTTCAAAGATTAGATAGCATCATGGGTTAACATTCTTCATGTGTCATGTAATATGACTTGATTAGGGAGGTTATCCCTGTGTAAAGTACATAGCCCTGATTAGGAAGAATGGTCTGATAGACAAACATTTTCTTGCGTCATTGTATAGTGACCTGATTAAGTTTGTAGTCTCTACCACTTTGACCTGTATAGGAAAATGGTCTTACAGACGAAAACATTCTCTATATGTCATTCTATAGTGCCCTGATTAGGGAGGTTATTCCTGTGTCACTTTGACATGGATTAGAGAGAATGGCCCATCTAATGTCCTTCTAGAGTGAGCTTGTTTACCAAACAATGCATATGTGTCATATGTTAGGGGTACTAATTGGATTATGGAAATTTGGTTGATGTTGGTAATGATATTGATGATGATGCTTCTCTTAATCTTGATTATCCTTTCTTATAGAAGTATTCAATTTGATATCTCGACGAGCCATTATGCATACCTCCCTATTTAAGAGGGAGTGTTGAAATCGTAACTAGGTTTGGTCTTAATAATTATGATTTTGTAATGAGTTAAAAAGAATTTATTTGAGTCAAAAGAAAAATTATTTTATCATGTCCCATTTTGGACATTTAAAAGAAAGAAAATTGTATTTTAAAAGTATATTTTTTATGTGTCTAAGTAGACCAAGACAACCCTCTAGAAGATAGATCGGATTGCCCAAAAGACAGGTCCCTTCGCATGAACAAACAACTATAAATAGAGCCAATTCGTCTCCATCAAACCCACACTTTGATGATCTGATCTGAGGAAAGAAAGATGAGATTCCTAAGGTTGTAATGTGAGTTGTCTGAGGCTATGTATTTGTGTAATGTGATTTGTATGTAGCTATATATCTTTATGTAATGCGAGTAGTCTGAAGCTATATATCTCTGTGTAATGTGAGTTGCATGAGGCTATATATCTTTGTAATGCAAATTGTCTAAGACTATATATCTCTGTATAATGTGAGTTGTTTGAGGCATATATCTCTATGGTTGTGCAAGTTTCTGAGACACTCTTTCTCTATGGGAGGTGGCATCTAAGGACAAGAAGATGACATCTTGTGACCAGACTTATTGACAGAGTTGCGACAGTGTTTGGACTATTAATGGAGGGTTGACATTCCATTTGGACTACTGGTCAAGTTAGATGTTGTGACTTCGATTTCTCTCATTGACAATGATTCTATAAGGAAAGGATTTGTTGGGTTTTCCCTTGTGTTTTTTTCCCTGGCCACCAGCGTAATCTTTGGTGTCTCTTGTCTTTTGTGCATTATGATCTCTACTTTCTTTATGTTTTTTATTGTGTAATTGCTTGATGACATAATTTAATAATGTAAATGCTAAATATATATCAGTGACAAGTACTTATATTGATTAGAAATTCAATTTGCAATATAATTTCAACAATACCAACCCATGAAAACAAAGGCTTAAGATCAACAACATGATTGTTCCACATAGCCGAAAGGCCCCCTGATAAACCTACAACATCTACAAAACAAACCTTCCAATTCAGACAAAGTTTATGAAAAAAGTCACAAGCTTTATCGACTTCCACTATTGTTTCCTCAATTAGCAAAATAGATAGCTTATATATCTCCAAAATCCTTTTGAGGGAGTTTTTCTTGTGAGAGTCCCCCACTCATCACGAGACCCTCTTGTGAGGGCTTCTCAGCTCTAAGCACCCTCGAGTTATCATACAATGTTACATTTCCTTTATACAAAACTCCTTTGATATAACCCTCTCAGGCCAAGCCTTTCTTATTATGTTCTTTCTTCCTAATGGTTACATTGCATAAGTGTTAATTTTAGATAACAATGGTATGTTCTATACATGCAACAATTAATTCAATGTCATTTTATTAGCCCATGATAGTTTCTAGTTAATTCCAAATAACAATCACATAAAATGTTAATCACAATGATAGTGATTGTAGATAGAACATAAATATTTAATGCAGACGACAAGCCAAGACAAGAGAAAACCAGAATTTGACGAATGCTAGGGAAAAACCCCAATATGGGGAAACCATTTGATCAATTCTTCTTTTTATTATATCAAATGTTCAACAGAAAGAATACAATAAAGTCAAAATTGACTTGTCAATAGATGATCAAAACCACTGTCCAAAACAACCCTAACAAATCTACAATTATGCCCTTAGTCAACAATAGTGAAATTAACCCTAACCAAAAAGTCAACGACAATCAAAGTCTTGTCACACTTCTCCAAAAGAGCTTGGTCAAGGGAGAAAGGAAATTGAACTCTCTTACTAGTCAAAGTAAACCCAAAACAGTCATGCAAACAATAGTCAAACTCAATCAACCTGAAGTCAACTCTATAGTCAAAGAAGTCTATGGTCAACACAAGTCAAATGACCGAAAAAAAATCTTTATTTTTGTGCCAATAAATGCGGCGTATTGAAACATAGATTCTCCCACAAAAAATTCAATCAAATGAGGTCAAACAACCCTTGTTCGATGATGATCAACCCTGCAATAGATCTGAAATTTGGCCTTCTGAAATCTGTCCTCCTTTTTGCCACATGTTTGAGAATATCAGCAGCCCAATTAGGTGTATGAACCAATTAGATGAGGAGAGAGAAGAATGTGTGAGTTAATGAGGTGCCAAATGAGGTTTGAGGTCATCCTTATTTATACAAGTCGTTGAGGGTCAAAAGACATGCCTCTTAGGCTTCATGAGCCTACATGATGGTGTGGCCAACCTTGACAATTTACACATGTGGTGTTCACTTCAAAAACACATTTCTCCTTCGTTCGATTTGGGAGATCTTTAGGTCAATTTTGGTCCTCTCAAAAAAGAGGAATTCAATGCAATAAATATCTACATCAAATGAGCTGTCCAAAGTGGAATTTGGCTCTAGTTGCCAATTTCAACACTCCCTCTCAACTAGGGAGAATACCTCCTGCCAATATTTAACCATCGATCATCATGCCATCTTTTCATTATGTACCATCTTTGCATTTTGTCTCAGCTCTGTTGAACATTGATATAGATAATGAGAAAAATCGATTGAGAGTGGGTCACAAGACCTTGCCACTCTCCACTGACAAAAGTCAGTCCACATAAGCAAGGGTAGAATCCCAATTGGACTTGACCCTGAACAATCAAGTTGTTGAACATCATGCATCCTAGTCACAAGGAGTATGACAGTACACGATGCATCTGTTTGTAGTGTTAGGTATCTATCCTCTTTTCCTAACTCATTGACCGTATGAGAGGTATTTCCCAAGAGTCCTGAACTACATGGGTAGGAAGTATGTTGGGGCATCCTCAGAAGAAGGTGAACCACTCATCTTATACATATCAACAGTTATAGGGGAAGGTGAACCACTCAACCTATGTTCTCATATATCATCATGGGGTATCACAGGGGAAGGTGAACCAATCACCCTGTACACAACGTACCTATAGGGAAAAGTGAACCACACCCTATGATCACTCGTAGCTCCAAGAAGTACCCCAGGCCTCCAAGAGCTAGCTCAATGTCCAACTCAAGCGGGACCCTTATGGGAGTGTCCTTCCATGACTCCAAGTCTCTCTCAGAAGGTTAATAATGTGACCTTCCCTAAGGGCTTTGTGAGGATGTCAACAACCTGCTCATCAGTGTTGGTGTGTTGGAGCCTTATTTCTCTCTGTTGTACCATATACCAAATAAAGTGGTACATGATATCAATGTGCTTGGAGCAGTCATGGAACATGGGATTCTCTGAAAGGTGAATCTCACTCTAGTTGTCGCAATAGATAACGGTGGTATCCAGCACGTTCTCAAACAACTCACTGAAGAGCTTCCTCAACCAAATGGCTTCACGACAGGCTATACTAGCTGCAATATATTCAACCTTGACGGTGCTTAGAGAAACAGATTTTTGCTACCTGATCATCCAAGAAATCGAAGCAGATCCAAATGAGAAGCAACATCCTAATGTGATCTTTCTATCCACCACATTGTCATCCCAATCAACATCAGAATATCCATGTAGCCTTAAAATCCTGACAGTGTATTTCGACGCATAGTTGATTGTACCACAGAGATATCTTAAGATATTCTTAGTAGCAATCCAATGTATATGATGAGGCTCAACCATAAATTGACTCAAAGTATTTACAATGAAGCATATGTTCGAGCGAGAGTTTACCAAGAACATCAAGGCCCCCACAAATTGTCTATATTCAGAAGGGTTTGTCAATTCGGGCCTAGCAACACTTCCACATAGCTTTTTGAAGTTGAGTTCCATTGGAGTAGACACAAATTTGCATTCCACCATCCCACATCTCTCGAGCAGTTTCACAATGTATTTTCCTTGAGAAAGGAAAATCTCATCTGGCTTTTGCTATGCCTCTAGGCCTAGGAAGTAATGCTTCAGACCTAGGTCCTTCATCTCGAACTTGGAAGTCAACTCCCTCTTGCATTGATAAATGAGAGGGTTTGCACTAATCAGAAAGAGATCATCAATGTAATGGATCAAAATAAGAGGTATGTCATTTTCAACCTAGAAGTATAGGTTTGGATCAGCATAGCTTCTAGTAAACCCCATCTTCATGAGATAATTGTCAATCATTTCGTACCAAGCTCTAGGTGCTTGCTTCAACCCATAAATGGCTTTCTTCAGTCGACAGACATGTGCCCTTCTATCTTGTACTTCAAACCCCTGCAGTTGTTCCAAGTAGACTTCTTCCTTAAGTGAGCCATGCAAGAAGGCAGTCTTGACATCCATCTGATGTAGGCTCCATCCTTGATTGGTAGTGAGAGCAATAATGGATCATATAGTGGTATATCGTACAACCAGTGCAAATATTTCGTCATAGCTCACTACTTCCTTTTGAGAGAAGTCATGAGCTACGAACCTGGCCTTATATTTTTCAACACTCCCATCACCTCCATGTTTAATTTTGTAAAGCCATTTTGAGGTGATCACGGACTTGTCTTTAGGTCTAGGCACCACTTCCCAGAAATCATTTTTCATGAAGGATTCATATTCCTCATTCATCGCATCCTTCCATACTTGGTGTTTGATAACTTATTTGAACGTGCATGGTTCAACTTGAACAATAATACTCATAGCAACTAAATACCCTTGATACTTTTTCGACTTCTTACTTTCGTGAAATGTCCCTCTTGGAGCAGTGTGTCTGTTAGCATTTTTTAGAGTGTCCTTGAGCCATAGAGGTATTTTCCTTGAGGTAGAGGGATCACTATGACGTGGATCAAAATGATCCATCAAACCATCAACATCGAGCATAGACGCATCCCTCGGAGGTTCATCTTGTATTTTAGCAACATCATCATCGTCCTTCCTTGGGATAGAGAGATCTCTGGCTTTCCCAAGAGCGGGTTCTTCATCAAAGGTAACATCACAACTTACTTCCACATCTCTTTGACCGAGTACATAGATTCTATATGCCTTTGAATTTTCACTATAGCCGACGAATATACCTTTCTTCCCGGAAACTTCCAACTTATTCATTTTCCCTTTAAGCACATGAAAGTATAATGGACAACCAAAAATTCTAAAATGAGAAACATCAAGTTTCTTACCAATGAAGACTTCCTTGGGTCTCTTGAAATCCAACGCTTGATGCGGGCTCCTATTTTGAACATATACGCCAGTGTTGGCAACTTCTCCCCATAAAAACTTTGGTAGACTTTGATCATAGATCATGGCACAGGTGGCTTTGATGATAATTTGATTCTTCCTTTTAGCAACGACATTCTACTCAAGAGTGTATGGAACAATTGTCTCCCTCTTAATGCCAACCTCTCTGCAAAAGTCATTGAATTCACATGATTCATATTCGATTCCATTTTTGGTCTTCAACGTCTTGATCTTCTTCCCTATTTGATTCTCCACCAATGCTTTGAAAGAACATAACCATTTGAACACTTCATCCTTCCTCTTCAAGAAATAGATCCATGTTTTGCATGAGCAGTCATCCAAAAATATTGCATAATATGAGCATCCTCCTAATGAAGTTACGGCCAAGATACCAGACAAGTCAAAATGGACCAATTGAATAATATCAGTGGTCTTGCTTTCACTAGAAGGGAATGGTCCCTTTGTATATGTTTTCGAGTTGCACAACCCTGATAAACTCTTTAATGATTCATGTTAAACTCAGGCATACCTGTGACCATCTTCCTTACCCCAGGGAAGGCTATGTAATGCAAGTAGGCAAATCTTTGGTGCCATAATTCACATTGAAAAGAAGTATCACTCGCCAAAGCTCCCAAAGGACTTCCACCAACTTGATACATACCATCAACCCTAAATCCAAGAGTAAATGCATCTTTAGGGTTTCTATGCCAAATACATACCTTTCCATCAATGAATGCTACCTTGAAGCCTTTAGCTTCTATCGCAGAAATAGACACCAAGTTCTTCTTCAAATTGGGCACATACAATATTTCTTGTAGATGTATGGTTTGACCTTGATTCAAGTGAAGAGTGACAATACCTATCCTTTTCACGGTGTAGGTGGCATTATCTCCGAGTATGATATTTAAATTAGTTTTCTTTTCAACCAAATTTGAGAGGGCCTCCTTGTATTGAGTGAAGTGCCTTGAGACTCCACTATCAATCAACCAATGATCCAAAGTATCCAGACGAGAGGCAGTAGATAGAGAAAAAATAAGATAAAACTCATCTTTCTTTTTCTACCACATTACTTTTATCATACCTAGCATTTCTTGTCTTTTTGGGAGGTCGAACATTTCCATTTCGAGCATCCGAAGCATTCCTCTTTCCTTTATTGTTGAACCTGTTGTTCCTTCAATTTCCATTGTCTTTGAAATTATTGTTGTTATTGTCGTCATCCCTTGGAGGATTAGTCTTGCAAGGACATTTTAGCATAGTGGTCGAACTTGTTGCAATTATAAACCTTCATTTTCTTCCTTCTCTGAATCTCATCTTAGATCCTTGACCCTGTCTTCTCGGACCAACATCATTATTCCTTTTTGCATGAGCAAAGAAGACAATTCGTTCTTTTCCGTTCGAGGACTTATCTCTCTCCGTCATCCTTGTTTCCTCTTTAGTGCATCTAGCCAATAACTCATTGAAACTAGGTATCCTGTCATTGTTGAGAATGGTGGTGTTAAATACATACCATTGTCTTGAAAGACCTCCAAGTGCAATGAGAGTGAGCTCCTTGTCAGCAATAGCTTCTCTAATAGATAGTAGGTCATTCTTGATTTGTGTTATTCTCAGGAAGTAAAATTAGATAGACCCCCTTTATCCATCTTGATATCTTTCAACATGTTTTTGAGAAAGAGGATTTGATTTGCATTGTTCACTTTGACCATCCCAACCAGCGTATCATATATTTCCTTAGAAGTTTCCCAAATCAAAAATATAGGCAACCAAATGCTTTTGAATGGAGCCAATCAAAAATTTCTTTGCTTTGACTTGACCTTTTCTATATTTCGTCTTTAGCAGCAGCCAATGCATTTGAAGGTGTTGGGTCCCCATAATACTAGTGATTACCCCATTACTATTGTAGTTGTACCCCTTACTAATATTGTTGTGCCCCTATTGTGCCCATATTATTACTATTGTGCCCCATAGAAGCCCACTATTGTTATTATTTTTCCCTTACATTATTATTTTTATGTAGGCTTTGATTATGTTATGACCCCTTAGACTCCTATATATAGAAAGGAGGTCTTTTCAATTGTATCATCCAAGAATTGTTCATTTATGTAATGTAAAGGAGGTTGCCCCCTCGAAGAGGCTGAATTCTAAGGCGTTTATCTATCTTTTCTATCTTTTCTTGAGCTGGTTTCATACCAGATTGTAGGTGTCTCTAGAGGTCTTGACAAAGGTGAAGGGGAATGGAGTTTACCTCATATTGAAAAGCCTTCTATTCCACCATTTGAGGTGCTAAAGGGAACTAACTTTAAGGGTAATAGGTGAAATCCCACGAAGATCTTATAAATTAGAAGGCAAGTGTGATTTAGCATAGGATTGATTCTTCAATGGTTGAATTTTTGGGTGAGATTTCCCAGTAAAGGGAAAAAATTGAAGCCTTACCACCTATAGATTAAGTAGAGTATGAGTAAATGTTTCCTAAGATTCAAATAGTCTCTCCATACTTTGTCCATGAGATCCATGGAAATTGTGTTCAAGTGTCAATAACTCATGTTAAGATATCATCTTTGATTCAAGGCACATATACTTTTTCAAGTAGTGGTGGAGAGTCCAACCAATGAGGAGGAAAGAATTTTCATTTACAAGGTTGGCATCAATCAAGTATTCTCCCTCTCTGACCAACTCTAAGATGAGGAGTGTGCATAATGGACTTATTATTGTAAAAACATGCAAATATTGGATTGTCTTGAATTTCAAGGGCTTGAAATGGTTGCCTAAACCTACAAATCTTTAAAGGAACTATGTGTTTTTCAATTGGACCCTTGTGGTCAAAGAGCTGCAAAAGAGGAAGGCCTTATGGCTATTTCTAGGGGCACAATCTGTCATCTTTGTGAGATTGGTTATGTTTTTTCTTCTGCTAATTTAATGCTAATAACCTGGTTGTGTGTTCATTTAGTAGTTCTGTAATCTAATAGGTCAATGGATTGTCAGGTGCTAAGTTTTCATAAAAATTAACATTTATGACAAATTTGAAAGGTCTCCCTTAACCAAACAATCTAATGACATAATCCATGCTATTGTATGGATGGTGCTAAGGTTATTGCTAAATTTGATAACTACTCAAAAAGAATAGTGGGGGAAGCTTTGGAGATCGATTGAATCAAAGAAATATCAAGAAATGTATTAAGAGGGATGATGGTACCAGATTCATGAAGCATGGAAAACTAATGCTTCAATTACTACAAAATTCTTCAGAAAACAGAATTGCCCATAGTTTTCCACACACACACACAC
>APFE030710974.1:171395-182079 GCA_000404065.3 Pinus taeda | reverse complement strand
GGCCTCATGCTTTAGGGGGCATCTGTTACACAGTAATTTGTCACTGTTTGTCACCGTCCCTGTTACCCCTCTCCCGCATCTTGGAGGACTCATTCCGGGACTTGTGAGAAGTGACAAGACTTAAAACCACTTGCTTTATTCACCTCTAAACATGAGCTTCATATGCCCTTAAGACACCTCCTGCTCATTGCCCTTAAAAACACCCCCTTTTGCATTAGCGCTAGTGCCTTGTGTTATGCCCGCGCCAATGGGGAAAATCCTATTGAAAGGGCGCGTTATTAGCGCTCTGTCCCAGAGTTGCAATCGCGCCAACCATTTTGGGCAAAGTTTTGAATTAATCAAACCTCCGAAGGTTCTGTCCAACTCATTCACCAAACGGACTCCAAGTTAAGTGAGGATGGTTTGGCTTCGAATCTCCTTGGATGGAAAGTAGTTTTCCACCATTCCATGGAAGTTTCCAAGTGATGAAGCCAAATCCATTATTGTTTTGATTGAGCTTCTCTCTTCCTTTTCCTCTATAAAATCTTGTCTCCATGGCTTGAGCAAGCTAGTTCTGATAGTTCAGACTCTAGTGGCAATACTTGTGCTAAAAGGAACATATCAAAAGATTGGAGTTGCAAGAAGCCTTCTTTGCATCCATAAGGCTTTACCTAAGTAAGGAGACTTTGTCACTAAAGAGAGAGAGAGCTTTTCCCTCACCCCTTCAAGCTTTTGCAAGACTTGTGTAGCTGAGCACCCAGCCAAAGGAGGACTTAACATCAGGACACTAGTTGTATTCTCCTTTGTTGATTATTAATAATAGATGACTATCATTATGGTTCCATTCTCGTTGTACTTGTAATGGTTGATGTTGAATTATATCCTTCCTGACTAATGTATAATTGCATATATTAGATTTCACGCTTGTGTTTGTGTTGTTCTCTTTGTGTGCAAGTGTCCATTCACGCAGATAGTGGAGGATCGTGACCGGCCAAGGCAAAGGAACGTGGGCGACGTCTCTTCTACAAACTAAAGCGTTGGATCTCAAGTAGGTCTTCATCACCTACCTTTTATCTGCAATTAGGAACCTGCGTGATAGCATTGTTTGATTGTTGCTATACCCGTTCTGGGCTAGTAGGGGTCGCCTTTATCGGTAGAGGGGATTTACCTCTCCAACAATAACACTGCTAGCTTTGACAGTATCCTTCAATGAATCATGGTCCTGGCCATTCTTGTTTCAAATATGCATAAATAACTAAATTAGCAAGTCGCTTAGGTAATAATCCCCTACAACTATGCTTCATTGATCAATAATCCTTAAAGACGTGACAAGAGGTATACCTATATCTTTTAAGATATCGATTAACCATTATTGGCGTGAAATGGGTAAAAATAACATGGTAAAATGGCGAGTAAAAGTATGCAAATCTAGCCACCAACATCCGTCATCACCCCCGTTTTCATTCATGTTCCTGGTGGATTTTCTGACATCTCGAGGCATCTTAGATGGTATTCTTTCCCATGGATAGAACCCTGCATTTTCTTCTATGTTTGTCCACTCCCTTTGTTCTTCTGCCTGGTCTATTCTCTCCTATAGGCCGAATAACAAGGGCAGACTAATTTTGAGCCCTATCCAATTAATCTTTAACCTTTCATGATCCTTTTGTAGAGTGGGGCTCTTTCTATTGCATTTCTTAGTCTTTTGGGAGAGTGACATTCCTTGATTTGCAAATTGTGAGGTAGAGCATGCCATCTCCTTTGTTAAGCCTACAATATTTTAATCCCCAACAACCTAAATGTGTCCTGAAAGTGGCGGATTGCTTGTTCCTTTTTTTCCACGTACTAAGGAGCCAAGCTGAGATCAACAAACATGATGTTGTGGTTATTGATGACAACCTTGGGGCTCACTAACTCTGATCTAATGTACAAGGGCTCATTTTCTTCTTTGATCATCACCCTCTTCACTTCCTCGGCCCTTGTTTCTTCATGGTTCAACCAAGAGGCAAGTGCAATTATTTACATGTCCCCTAATCTTGAGTTGGGGTGCCAAACATTCGTGTCAGTGAGGATCATATTATGCATATAGGACTCAGCTATTTTGGCTTCATCCTCAATTCTTACCTTCTTAGAATGGTAGAGAGTGATATTGTGCAAATTCTTTTATCTGTAATTGTAGCCACTGCTCCATGAGAAATATGGCATAGGACTTTGATGGTTTCTTGTATTGTATGGCTTCCATGGGTAAAATTGCCATTGTGGCAAGCTTTACTTCTTTTTCTTGCAGTTTTTCCCTTAGCTTCTTGTTTTCTAACTATCGTTTCTCCCTCATGACTAACTCCCTTAGCCTTAAGTCATTCAATTTCTTGCTCATTTGATGCACTTTTTCCTCCATGAGGCCCACATCTTCTACCTTCTTGGATTTTTCAATTTGCATCCATCTATGAGTTATGCATCTTTCTCTTTCCAACTCAAATAAGAGTGGTACTTCAAATTTGGTGGGTATAATTCTTCCATCCTCAATGAATTTGTAGTAGGATCCAAGGTCAGGTTATGTATCAGGCTCCTAAAGTTCTTGGATGCCTTCTCCTTCCCTTTTTGATGTGGTTTCGCCTTCCTGTAGCATCCCATTTTTCTCCTGTAGCGGTTTTGTTTCTTCCTATAGAAACCCTGTTTTTGTCTGTAGCTCCTCTACCTTATCTTGAAGAAAGATAGCTTGTGCTTTGAGCCTCTTACATGTGACTGCTCTAGTGGTGGGCCTCCCTATGGTTGGAAAAGGTTTTCTTCCCTTCGATTTAGAGGAGGTTACCTCCTTAATATTTCCTTCACCAAGTCCCAATTCTTCTTTTTGGCTGGCTAATTCATCAATGGTAATGGGGAGTCTTGAAGGAGGCTATGACTTCCCTTGCTTTATCCTGGTGCTACTTCTCTTCTTAAAATACAAGGGGCCTTTCTTGGAATGCCTTCTCTTTGGTTTGAGAGGTGTGCTAAGTGTGGCTAATGTAGTAGCGACCTCTTTTTCTTTGTTCCCTAGTGAGAGGCTTATTTGTTTCCCCTGTTTTCCTCTCTTTTGAGATCTTGAGGGCTCTTTAAGGGTGTCTTATTCTACTTCTTGTTATCCTTCATCTTATTCCTTTGTCATTTCTCCTTCCTTTTCCTCTTCCAATTCCTCTTCTTCCCTACCTCCAATAATGGCTTTTGGTGTCTATTCTAGTTGTGTTGTGGTGAGTGCATGTGTTTCAATGAATTCATTTATATCTATGTCCACAAATTTAGTACCCAACACCGGGTTTTGAATGTGTGTTAAGGCATTCATGGCAATGAACTTTATGAGGGAATGGTGGTAAATGTGATGGTGCCTCCCTTCCCTCACTCTTTGGCTCGTTTCAGTGATGGATTGGAAGAGGAAATGTGGAACATTGAGCCTTCTTGGAATTGGAAAATCTGTCTAGAACTTTAGCTCATGGAGCAACCTAAATTGATTATTATACACAATAATCAATCTCCCCTCACAAGATATGTACTTGAGGATCTCATAGGCTACTTTATCTTAAGGGTAATAGAGGCTTTCTCTTCTCACTTCATTTCTTTCCTCAACATACTCCTCTTTAGGGAGGAAGAAGATTTTCTTGGATGTGATATTTACTTTCCTATCCTATTTTCCCCATCAAACTCCTAAGGGTATGGTGGTTACTCTACTAATGAGTTATGAATTCATATGGATTACAATTCCCCTTACAATAGTGGTAGCATTATCTTCCCTTGAGAATTGAGGGGCGTGGCAAAATTATGGGTTATCTCATCATCATACTCCCTCAATTGTTCAAAGAACCCCATCCAATGATGTCTTAGAAAAATGTCTCTGAAAGGAGGATGTTGATGGATTATTTTGGTGTCTATGGGCTCTCTTCGATTGGCACCTTGTCACATGGCTTCTGTTGCTCCTCCCTTAAATTATTTGAAGGGAATTTTGAAGGTTTTTCTTTGAGTAGTCTAGAGTGCAGAGGCAAAGATAGGGTGGATGATGTTTTTCTCTCAAAGAAAGAGAAGGACAAAACCCTTTACTCTAGTGGAAAAAAGTTTCCTCTACCCTTGCCTTGTGTTTCTTATGATAAAATAAATTTACTTGCATAATTATTTGTTACAGGATGCTTATATCAACACAATTCTCTATGCAATTGTATGGAAAGCGAGGAGGGAGGAGGCCAATTACTCTTCTTAGAATGACTACTTTATGTTTATGAGTGTTTGAGGAATATTCTTGACGGTCTGGGCTCCTTCTCTCCTCTAAATTAAGATCTATAACACCTCTTTCTATGTTCCTATAGTAATTCAGTTACTCTTGTAGCAGTGGTATCCATTCACGTAGCACCTACATACTTGGTTTGTAGTAGTTCTGTAGCACCCTAGGAAGCCTCTAGTACCTTGATGGGCCTCTCAAACTATTTCTTAGGAATGAGAATCAATGCAAGTGAAATTGAGCCCTATCTCTTCAATCCAAGTCTCTTTCTAGTGTTTGATACTGTGTTGGAGTGGACTGGTGATTGTGAAACTACTCCTTAGGGATGGTGTGGCTTCTTTGAGCCTTGGGGATGGCCTCTTGATGCTTCAGTGTGGGCAGATACTCATTATGGAACTACAACAATCCTTAGTCTATGGTCTTTGTTGAATTTGTACAGGCTTCTAGAAGACTGGTCTCCTTCCTGTAGTAGTCACTTAATCCCTTCTCAAATTCTCATACTGCATTTAGGGACTTGGGAAAACCATAGTGAGTTTAGGGATAATATCAGAAGCTTCCAAAGGTGGTAATCACAGTGAATATATTCTCCAATAGTCATCTTCTTTAGCTAATCTATAGAGATAATTTATGTGGAAAGACAAGAAAAGCATGATGTAATTTGCAAGGAAACGAGTATCAGCCTAATTACAGAAACAAAAACACCATTCATTAAATGTAGAAACTACTTGTAGTTGCAGGAAAGGAAATGGCTACACTAGTTGCAGAAATAAACCATGCCAGCCTATGTTCAAACTAATTAAATCAATGTTCTACTTGCATGAATCATTAACGAATTGTAAATTGTTTGAGAAGAAGAAAATCAATCTACAAAACGTAACTAGGGAATTTAAAAAACTAAATCTAATATACTTGT
This sequence comes from Pinus taeda, assembly GCA_000404065.3. Classification (NCBI taxonomy): domain Eukaryota; kingdom Viridiplantae; phylum Streptophyta; class Pinopsida; order Pinales; family Pinaceae; genus Pinus; species Pinus taeda. The sequence goes on along the minus strand of APFE030710974.1, from coordinate 176,950 downwards.
TGTTTTGTTTTTGCAGGGAGGAAGGATAGGTTGGGAGTGGTTCTAGAGTCCCCCTAATCATGGAACCAAAGCCCCGGGATCATGATTCAACTTCAAAATTCAAAATCCAACGTCTTAAGGAAAATATGGCTAAATCTGGATAGGGCTACATGACTGTTACAAAGTGCTACAGGAAACTCTATTTTGCTACAAGAGTGGGTTTTAGAGTTTTCTAAGGGAAAGGATGGTGTTATAAGGTGGATGAAGGTGGATGAAGGATGTGTGAGGCCTTTTTCCAAGCTTAGCACCCCTCGAAGGCCTATCTTGCACAAAATTTCATGCCCACATTGTTCTTCACTAACCCTGAAAAGATGATTTCGGGGGCAAATATTGAAAATAGTATGATGTCTCCAAGAGGAAGATGATAATGTCTAGGTGTATATGGATAAGTGTGCTAACCCCTGCAAGTCACTGGAAGCCCCTGCATATTAACAATAAAAATCATACATCAATATTGCAGTGAAATTAATCAAAGTGGAAAGGATGAGTTGATTTTTTTTCCTTCAAGGTCTATTCTATCATGCATCTAATATATTTGCCAAATCATTTTGTTAACTTCTAAAGTGTAGAAAACAAGCATGCAAAAGGATTTCAATGCAGAACCTAACAATTTCCAAGAAATCATAAACACATATTTTTGGCTTGTTGTTGTAAATTCCTCAACCATGCTTCCTACAAGAGAGGTGGTGATCAAACTTGGAACTACAATTTTTGAAATATAATTCCTACTTAAAAAAATAAAGAGATAAAATGACTTGAACAAGAACAAGGAAAGAATACATGAGAGGATCTAAAGCCTCTGGGTTGGCCCCTAACCCAAGGGTTTCAACCCTCCTAAGTTAACTCAGATGCAAACCAACAAAAGGCCTTTCATTAATAGTATATAGATTTCCAATACATAATATCATAATGAAGGTAACAGTATCAACTGCTCATCCTACAATATTCTTTCTTGGATCTCAGAATAGTCTCATGGAGGGTTTTATCTAGGCCATTTGTTTCTTTTTATTTTTTCAGAAGCTTGGTAAACTAAGGGCTATGAGACTCCCAATCACATTCAACTCCTTTCTAATTGAAATAATAAACTCTTCTTCGTACCAATGTCTCTTATACAAATTCAACCCGTACCCATAGATAAGGAAGGAAATATCCTCCTCATCAATTCTTATGTTTCAGACAGACCCATTCTCATGACATTTTTCCACTAGATAGGGGTCCAACCATCTTGTCATTAATTTTCCTTTAAAATCCTTGAACCTCGAGTCATATAGAAGGGTTGAGTCACCTTCATGAAAAAATGTCTCCCTAATGTGTTTGTCATGCCAAATCTTTCTCTGTAAATGGACAACCTCAGTGTGCAAGAAAGCTTGCAACCTGAGTTCATGTAAACAATTGAGTTGGAGCAACCTCTCTTAATCTGCTACAATGAGGTCTAACTCTAGTTGAAATGCCATCCTTAGAGTATTGTATTCAAATTCAATGGACATCGAGGCCTTCTTCCCATAGACTAATTTGAATGGGCTAAATCCAATGGTGGTCTTCCAAGTAGTATTGTAGGTCCAAGTGGCTTATATAATTTTATCTACCCAATCATTTCTGCTGCTACTAACAACCTTTGTCAGAATGGTCTCCACGACTCTTTTTGTGACCTCCACTTTCCCATTTTCCTTAGGGTGATAGGTAGTGGATAGATTCCTATTTTTTGATAGATTCCTATTCTTAGTGAATATGCAGGCAAGAGAACCATTTTTGGAGAACAAGGTAAAAACTAGCTGAGGGGAAGCTTCCTTGAAAAGAGGGCTACTTCCGTCCAAAATCTTGAAATGGTGGATCCGGTTCCCTTAGATCTCCACATGCAATTTAGTTCCTCGGGTGCTAGTTAACTTCAAACTGTTGGTGAGAAATATTTGGACTCAAGTCGAGTTGGAGAGTTAATGTAGTGGAAAAACCTCCTATATTCTCTCTAGGTTCCTCCAACGAACCCCTACATAGTAAATGTCTCAAAAAATGCTTCTCTTTGCTAAATATTAATCACATTATGCCATGAAATATGAAATGCATGCTTTAGTCTTCCTACTAAGCATTTTATGGTTTAAGAATGTAAATTAATGTGAGAAAAAGAGAGTTTAAGGGTTTTAGGATAACATAATGGGCCTCAAAATATACCTATTGATGGGACCCATCAACATTCCTTCCAAGATTTATGTGCGAAAGAAGGTATTTAAAGGGAACTGACAAAATTGATAGCACCCCATAACCCACAACATAATGGGGTAACTAAAAGGAAGAACAAGATAATAGTGGGAACAACAAGGGCCAAGTTGCATGATCAGGGGATGCCATTACATCTATAGGCATAAGCATGCAGCACAATAATCTACTTGCAGAATCAGAGTCCTCATAGGATACTTGGTATGATCATATTGGAGGAAGATTTCTCTGGGAGAAAGCCTGATGTGTCTCCTTTCAGAATTTTATGAGCTTCAGTTTATTGCCATGTCTTGAAGTATTCAAGGAAGAAACTTGAGCCTACAGCAGAGTTGGGACGTTTTGTAGGATACATCGTAACTCCACACAATTACTAGGTGTATTATCCTTCATCGAGGATGATGGTTGTAAGGTGAGGTGTCAAGTTCAATGAGGAAAAGGCTATGAGATGCTCTCTAAAACGAGAGATGAGTATCCCACTAGAGCAGGAGATTCTAGCTCCAAAGGAGGAACCTCGAGATGAGCTTCAGGAGACTGTGGAGAAGCCACATGCAGAGGAGAAGACAAAAGCTAGAGTGGAGGCACCCACTCAACAAAAATATTCCATGGAGGGGAGAAAGGGAGCCATAGAAGCTGATAGATTTCCGTAGGATGCATGAGAGAATGTGGGAGCCCCCACATCACAATGTAGGTAGAGAAGGTCACCTGATAGGTACATTGGTTACATGGATCTCATGATCGAGTTCAATGAGACATAACCTTATTAATTTGAGGAATAAGTTTCTCAACCTATTTGGGTTGATTCCATGGTGGAAGAATATGAATCCATCATGAAGAACATTGTATGGGAGGTGGTGTCAAGACTAGAAGGGAAATCAATGGTTGGTTCGAGATGGATCTACAAAGTGAAGCACGCAGTTGATGGGATCATCTAGAAGTACAAGGCTAGATTTGTGGCCAAAGTATTTTCTCATATAGAAGGAGTGGACTATGATAAAATGTTTGCTCTAGTTGCAAGATATTCTTCAATCAAATCCATTCTAGGATTGACTATGAAAATCGGGTGGAAAATCCAGCAGATGGATGTGAAGATGACCTTTCTCAATGGTGTTGTTGAGGAGGAAATTTACATAGATAAGCCGAAAGGATTTGATAAATATGATTGATATTATCATGTATGCAGACTCAAGAGAGCATTATATGGTCTCAAAGAGGTACCCTAAGCATGGTACACTCAGATCGATAGTTATCTCACTGAGTTGGGCTTCAAATAGTTCCAAATTTCTGGCAGAGTATCCATGGATTGTTTTATTTTTAGTATATTGTTAGGATTTAATCTCTAAAAGCTTGTAACAATAGATGAATGTTCAACTTAATGTTTTCCTATACATTCTTTTATTTGTAATAAAGAAGGGCTGACTTTTGATGACAAGTCTTTTCACTTTGTAATAGCTTCTATTATAGGATTTCTAATGAAAGCTTTCGGGCTCTAGTTTGACATAATTTTGTGTTTTCTAGTATGTCTTTCTAGTGTTTCCACAACTTGTGTTTTGCAAATGTTCAAAGTATTATAGAAGATCTGGGTAAGAATAAATTGAGTTTCAATATCTCTATAATCCCCTGCAAATTAATAATCATTTAAAGGGATTAGTATATTGGACTCTCTGTCTGAGTTAGCTCTCCTTTGAACTAATTTTATTGTTTGTCCTTCTATCTTCTCCTGAATATGTTTTGTTGGGCTGTAGAAATATTCTACACGCATCCAAATTTCCCTAGTTGTTAGTAGTGAATCTGATTGCTCAATTATTAGGAATCTCCTTATATTCCTCTATCATAATCCTTGAAAGGCTAAGTCATTCTTTTAGGTTGGAAGTTGATACTTTGAGAAGGGACCTTATGAGAAAGGCCTTTGATCATGAATAGGGATTTTCATTGATCACCAACCACCCCGAATTAATACCATAAATTTGGCCACTGTGCTTCAAAGGTTGTTTTTGAGACACGAGTGAACATTGTTAAACAAATCCTTGTAACAACTAAGGGAGCCCCCTCTGGTTCAAGGGCCAGCTTGAACCTAAAGGCTGGTTGAGTTGGTTTCCTAGCGTAGATTTTGTAGCCAAGGACTGCCTACAGGAAACACGTACAACATGTGGAGCAATCATAATATCAATGTCCTTTTTATTTATTTAAGGATTTGAAGGTTGCTTTGTTTAGTAATGGTTGTTCTTTCTTTGTTCTCATTTCAAAAGAAATGAGAATCCCATGAACCCTATCCATAATTAATTTATCTAGTTAATATAGTTATTCAATGGTAAAAACATTAGCATCAAGTCCACAGAGGAGATCTCAACAACTTTTGTACCACTACAACTTCATCAAACTTTTCACCAAGCTCTTTAATGGTATTCACAATATCATTGACTTTGAGGAAGAAACTTGCTATGTTCTCATCCTCATTCATTCTTAGACTTTCAAATTGCATTTTGTGTGTTTGAAGTTTTGCACGATTTACCTTGTCATCTCCTTCATAACTTCTTAGAGGCTTACCCCACATCTCTTTCGTTGAGTCACAATTCACAAATTTAACAAACTTTGATTCTACAGGGCCACATAGGATAACATTCATAACTTTTACATTGTTATGAATTTTTTTCTTACCAACTTCATCAACGGGAGGATTCTTTTAAGTTTTATAACCATCCACTACAACTTCTTAGAGGCTTACCCCACATCTCTTTCGTTGAGTCACAATTCACAAATTTAACAAACTTTGATTCTACAAGGCCACGGGAGGATTTTTTTAAGTTTTATAACCATCCACTACAACTTCCCATACATAGAGGGGGGTGAACCAATATTCTAATTTTTTTACCTTATTTAACACATTAAATTAGATACACAACATTTAAATATGAATCACATAGAATTATATTTTTTTGGCATGTGGTATTGATAATCTATGGTATTGGCCCATGGTATAGATTTAACATCAATGGAATATTTTAGAATATTCATAGTAGTATACACAAATCAAAGGTTGAGATTTATCTCCGAAGTAATTATGTCATTCTCCCCTTTTAATTAAAGTAATTATTTGAAAAATGTGATATGAACAAGTGTCATATGGAGTGAGTTATAGCTTTTTGGGAATGTGGTCTTGATAACCCATGGTATTGTAACAAAACCTATTTATTGAACTTAGACTTCTGTGATCCATATCAATATTTTTTTTTTTTGAAGAATCTTCGGCGAAAATCACATAGAAAAACTTATGTCGACGTGTTTCGAACAATCCAGTGTGGTTCATC
>APFE030710974.1:150327-170549 GCA_000404065.3 Pinus taeda | reverse complement strand
AATAAAGTTATAATATAGTTAGTTTTATGACTTTTTAAATTTTAACAATTTAAGATGTATTATGAAAAGAGCATTTTGATGTTTATTATGAATTGATATCTAGTACTATTTACCAATATTCATTTAATTTATAAGACTAAGTTAAACACATTTATTAGAATATATACGTTTTATAGGATGATATCTTTAAATCGCATCATCCTGCAACATAACCATTTCAATTTAAATGAGTCTTATGATATGCTACTTATGCCAAATACATTTATATTTTGGAATAAGGCTTCTAGTTTTATAATATAATTATCAATAATTATTAGTTGGATGGTAACGATTTAACCTCCATGGTATGTTCTAGTATATTTTTAGTAATATACAAAAATTACAAATCTAGATTTATCTTCAAAATAATTACGTTCTTTTAATTAAATTGATATTAAAAAATATCATATAAATAAGTGTGAAATGAAATGAATTATTATAATTTTTTAGACATGTAGTATTTATAAGAGATGGTTTTGTAAGAAATTCTATTTACAAATTAAGAATCTACATAGTAAAATGGGGATAAATCTCCATAAATAAAAATCTTATATAATAATTTTTAGTAACTTAAATACTTATAACCACTTAATTAACATCTTATCATGAAAATTATCTTATCATGAAAATTATCATAGTTATTGATTTGAAACTTGTATTATTCATATAATTATTCAGAATATATTTTGGATTAATCACAGGATAGAAATTTAACTTAAATCTGTCATAATATCACATCTGGGAATTAGGAAGTATTATTATGTATGATAAAATAAATTTATTAAAAGCGTGGGTGATAGAGAATCGTATTGTTATGCTATATGGATGGTTTGCCTTTTATATTTCAAAAATGAAATAAATTTCGACTAAAATTTGTAGTGTAATACAAAATTGCGCTTTCGAGATAACGATGTAAAAAGAACTACGGGTGAAAATGAAAGGTTTTTGCATTTAAGTAAAATACTATGGCAGATTTAAAACGTGATGAAATTCATTTATTACATCATTAGAACCTGGAGTGAGTTAGAGTAACTTGTTGGTCAATGAACAAATGGATCCATTCTAGTCAAACATTAATTATCAGAATCAGAATGTTTGCCGTCTTACTTGAACAACTTCTCAGCCGTGCGTTCCATGTATTGGGTGAGACACGTATTGCGTCATAATCCGAGTCGGCAGCCAGCTTCTTATATTTTTGGATGAACCCAGGCAAGCGAGAAACGCTTAATTGAATTGTTCCACCCACCACCATGCTTCTTGTTCAATGTACATGTGTCCATATTATCCCAGTCAATTGTGCCATCGCCATGCACCTCACCCACTTAGGCTCCAGACTGGCATGCCTTTAAATACTACGGCGCCACTATATTCATTCATTTACAATTATCCCCAACATAAGTGTTTGTCAGCTTACGCAAAAGATTGTTTGCTTCTTTGCTTCCATATTCAGCCTCCCACATTACACGGAGTGGAAACACGCAATTTGCCAGTCACTCGATCCCCCAATATTCTGTTACTTCATCTTTAATTGACTCCTGCAACATTCCAAATGGACCATCGATCAATTGATAATCGCTGTCTGCTTAATTTAGTTAATATTGCAATGTTAATGGTAGCAGTATCATCTCCTCTTGTAATGGTAACGAATGCGAATGGGTTAAAGGTGGGTTACTACCGCGATAGGTGCCCAGAAGCGGAGGCAATTGTGGGTGCAGCTGTGGCCATAGCCGTGACAGCAAATCCTGGCGTTGCACCTGCTCTCATCAGGATGCATTTTCACGATTGCTTTGTTAGAGTAAGTATACATTCTTATAATTACATATCTTTTATATCATATATCTAGTAGTATGTGAAAATTTCATACGATAATCTGGTCATTGATGGTTGCAGGGTTGCGATGGATCAATACTGATCGATTCTACAGCAGGAAATCAAGCAGAGAAAGAGTCACCCGCAAACAATCCGAGCCTCCATGGGTTCGAAATAATTGATGAAGCAAAGTCTATTCTGGAGGACAAATGCCCGAACGTGGTCTCATGCGCTGACATCCTTGCCTTTGCTGCAAGAGATAGCGCCCACCAAGTAATTAACCTACCCATACCCTCCATTTCTCGCTCTGTGATATCGTAACTATATCTTTATATTCATATTTCCGTATATTGGCTGGCGCAGGCTGGCGGATTAATTTGGGAAGTGCCCGCGGGACGAAGGGACGGAAGGATTTCTCGAGCATCAGACATCCCAGGGAATCTGCCTGCTCCACAATTCGATGTGAACCAACTCACACAAAATTTCGCTGCAAAATTTTTGTCAGTGGAAGACATGGTCACTCTCTCAGGTACCTACTGCTACTGATTAACAATAATCCAAATATATATTTGATTGAACTGAACGTATGATATCCCATCGTCAATCGTATTTTAACATAATTTGATATATTTTCAGGGGCGCACTCTATCGGGGTTTCGCATTGCTCTTCATTCAGCGCAAACAGGCTCTACAATTTCAGTGGAACAGGTCATGAGGACCCCAGTATGGATCCTCGATTCGCTTTGTCACTGAAAGCCAAATGCCCAATCCCTACTTCTAATTCACACTCTGATCCAACCGTGTATTTGGATTCATTGACACCCAGACGATTAGATGAGAAATATTACTTGGATCTTCAAGTAAAACGTGGAGTGTTGACCTCTGATCAGACGTTGATGTCGAGTCCATCGACAGCCAGAATGGTGAAGATCAACTCCAAATACCCGTCCATTTGGAGGAAGAAATTTGGAAGGGCAATGGTGAAGATGGGTGAAATAGATGTGTTGACAGGGTCGCAGGGGGAGATCAGGAAAAATTGCCGGATTGTCAACTAATCAAACACAAACGGAAGCTAAGAAACTGTGAAACTGGACATGCCAGACCCGAAATTATGTTTACATTTTTATTCCTAGTAGGGTGCAATTTCACCCGAGTGCATTGCTAGTATTGTTTGTTTTATAAAATATTTTTTCATTGGTTGAGAATTCCATTTGATTTGGGATCCGCGGTCAAATTATGGTTGACGTGAATGTGGGATATCATATTGAAATGAAATGGTTGAAGTGAATGTGTTAAAATTTGTGCTAAAATTTCTGGAGGTTTCATTCATGTGTTTATATGCTTATAGCGTAATAGGATATAAACAATATGAAAGCAAGTTTATTATTACGTTGAAATATGTAATGAATATATTCGTTAACTTTTTTATATAATCTTTGTATGATTGAAGCACATTTTAATAGATTTGTTATAGCAATGTGTGATGAAATCTAATTTGCACATTTTTTTTGTAATAACTCTTGTTGATTTTTTATGTAAATGAAAATAATAACCAAGATCATGAGATACATTCTAAGTTGAATGTTGGGAAAACATAATGATAGAGATCACTTGTGATTTACCTAATGACTATGGAAATTGGCAAAGGCATTGGCAGAGACAAGGAGACATTATTTGTCATTTTATTTATGAAAATAGGAGAAAAATGAGGTCAGGGTTCAAAGACTTGCAAGTGAGAAAAATTGAAGGAAAAATAAAGGAAAATGAAGAAAATAGAAACCTCAATGATAAAAAGGCTCATGAGGATCAATTCACAACATTTGGTTAGTTTTGGCTTGGAGCTCTCTTGTATTCTCTCATTCTCTCATACTCTTTCACACTTTGAGTTTTCTTCGAAAATTTTCGGAGCACTTTAGCATACCTTGGATTTGGAGAAAGAAGGGAAAGGAAAGAAAGAAGGTGCAAGCGAATAGGTGGATTAGCAACTACAATTGGAATGCTTTGTGGGTAACATATTGCATGTATGATTTCTTTGATGCATGGTAGATGCATGTGGTTTTTCGGTTATGTTAAGCCAATGGCATGAAAGATTCTCTGGATTGATAGTGGTTTTAGCCTTGCCTTGCCATTTCTTGGATAGCCATGGTGTTGTGGGTCACTACTACACCAAGGGCACTTTTAAGACATTTTTTTTAAGACAAAAGAAATCTATTGTCTGAAAAAGTCACTTTTTTATTTTACTTATTTTACGTTAAAATTTGATATCAATTGAATCATCTTAAATATAAAATTTAAAACAAAAACAATTTGGGACAAAAATATTTTAAGACAAAACTTTATATTTAAGACAAAAATATTTTAAAGCAAAACTTTAAATTTAAGGCAAAAATAGTTTGAAGCAAAAATATTTTAAGACAAAACAATTTAAGAGAAATATTTTAACGGAGAACTTTATATTTAAGACAAAAACATTTTGAGACAAAAATATTTTAAGAGAAAACTTTATATTTAAGACAATGACCACTTAAGACAAAACTATTTAAGACAATTAAAAATTAATACAAAATCATATCAATTTAAGACAATATTATATAACCACTTCAAATTGACTCTGATAGTGCACCCTAAGTCCACTAGCTTGCAGACTACTATTGTCCCATGCCTATATCGAGGATTTTATTTTACTTACCATTCATGTCATATTATATAAGGACAACGATTTGTTGGTTGAACTGAACGGATTTTATTTTACTTACTATTCATGTCATATTATATTAGTTGGTTGAACTGAACGGATGACATTCCATCGTTAATCGTCCTTTAACATAACCTAATATCTTTTCAGGGGCGCACTCTATTGGGGTTTCTCATTGCTCTTCATTCAGCGCAAACAGGCTTTACAATTTTAGCGGAACAGGTCAGCAGGATCCCAGTATGGATCCTCGATTCGCTTTGTCACTGAAAGCCAAATGCCCAATCCCTACGTCTAATTCACACTCTGATCCAACCGTGTATTTGGATTCATTGACACCCAGACGATTAGATGAGAAATATTACTTGGATCTTCAAGTAAAACGTGGAGTGTTGACCTCTGATCAGACGTTGATGTCGAGTCCATCGACAGCCAGAATGGTGAAGATCAACTCCAAATACCCGTCCATTTGGAGGAAGAAATTTGGAAGGGCAATGGTGAAGATGGGTGAAATAGATGTGTTGACAGGGTCGCAGGGGGAGATCAGGAAAAATTGCCGGATTGTCAACTAATCAAACGCAAACGGAAGCTAAGAAACTGTGAAGCTAAGAAACTGTGAAACTGGACATGCCAGACCCGAAATTATGTTTACATTTTTATTCCTACTAGGGTGCAATTTCACCCGAGTGCATTGCTAATATTGTTTGTTTTATAAAATATTTTTTCATTGGTTGAGTATTCCATTTGATTTGGGATCCGCCGACAGATTATGGTGGACGTGAATTTGGGATATCATATTGAAATGAAATGGTTGAAGTGAATGTGTTAAAATTTCTCGAGGTGTCATTCATGTGTTTATATGTTTATAGCGTAAGAGGATATAAACAATGTGAAAGCAAGTTTATTATTACGTTTAAATATGTAATGAATATATTGGTTATTTTTTTATATAATCTTTGTATGATTGAAGTATATTTAATAGATTTGTTATAGCAATGTGTAATGAAATCTAATTTGTACATTTTTTTTAACAACTCTCGTTGATTTTTTATGTAAATGAAAATAATTATCAAGAGCATGGGACACATTCTAAGTTGAATGTTGGGAAAACATAATGATAGAGATCACTTGTGATTTACTTAATGACTATGGAAATTGGCAAAGGCATTGGCAAAGACAAGGAGACATTATTTGTCATTTTATTTATTTGGCTAGTATTGTTTGTTTTATAAAATATTTTTTCATTGGTTGAGAATTCCATTTGATTTGGGATCCGCTGACAAATTATGGTTGACGTGAATGTGGGATATCATATTGAAATGATATGGTTGAAGTGAATGTGTTTAAAATTGACCCGAAATTATGTTTACATTTTTATTCCTAGTAGGGTGAGTGCACTGCTAGTATTGTTTGTTTTATAAAATATTTTTTCATTGGTTGAGAATTCCATTTGATTTGGGATCCGCCGACAAATTATGGTTGACGTGAATGTGGGATATCATATTGAAATGATGTGGTTGAAGTGAATGTGTTTAAAATTTCTGGAGGTGTCATTCATGTGTTTATGATCACCTGCTTGAATGCTTAACATGTACACTCAACCGATATACAATTAATAGTTATGATGTGCCTTTTCCTCCACTTCAATCTGGAAATTCAAATTCCATGCATGTCTGGGTTATTTTTAACTGTTTGACTAGTTTAAGTGAGAGATCATTCAGTTAACAAAAAATATACTACTCAACTATCCTTCGACTAACTCGACTAATTGCTTGAGTTGAGTTAAATGAGTCAAACTGATAATAACTAAATTAGATTGCCAAATTTTAGCAACACTGCATGCACAACTCTACTTCTAGCCTATAACTTTAATTTACTGAGTAAACAAGTAGAGAAGGCCATCCAAGTCGTCTTTCTAATTTGGAAAATTGAATTACTAAATTTGACTAAGGTGCAAGTCAAATTTAGCCTCTCTTGCTACATTTTATAACACTCCCTCTTAGCAAGAAATGGATTTTTCACCACCCATATCCTACATCTATGGAATTTGAATTTGCCTCTTGACAATGTCTTTTTAAATATATCTGCATCCTGCTTCTTAGTTGGAATCTACTATAGCGTCATAATTCTCCTATGCACACAATTCCACAAGTGATGGTACTTGATATCAATGTGCTTCGATCATTCATGAAATACTGGATTCTCAAAGAGTTTGATACAACTCTAATTATCACAATAAGTCATTGTTGAATCCATCTACTGACTGAAAAGACCTGCAAGTATTTTCCTCATCCATATGGCCTCACATGCGTCTTGACTTGTAGCCATGTATTTATCCTGTGTTGAGTTGAGTGCCGCATACCTTTGTTTCTTACTATACTAGGAAATACTAGGAAATGGCTACAGACCCAACACTGAAGATAGCACTCGAAGTAGTTTTCTTAGCAAATGGACTCCCAACCTACCCCATAGTTGGTTGTGCTTCTGAGGTACCTCAACACAAGCTTTATTTCCATCCAATAAAGCTTGGTAAGCTTCACCATGGCTTGACTCAACTGATTAATTGCATAATGTATGTGAGGTCTTATGTTCACCAGATACATAAAGGATCCCACAATTAGGGAAAATTTTAAGGATGAAAAATTATCTTGAAGTTTAAAAACATGGGCCTCACTAGTCCCTAGAATGCAAACTATAAAATGTTTATTGATGTATTTGTAAAATTTTTCAAATTTTAAATGATTTTATATATACTCTCTATATAATGCTGGTGAATTTTAAGCTAAAATAATTTTATGTTGTAAAATTTGGGCTAATCATTTTTATAACAGATGGAAATTGGCCAATCCTTTTTTTTTGGAAAAATCATGGAAAATTATCCCACCTACGAATATTAGCTCCTAAAATTTTCCATGCCCACACGTTGTCGATAGATGGTAGCATATACTTCCTCTCCTAAAGAAGCACTCTCCTTCCTCCAGTGTGTAGCTATAGGTGTATCCATAGGCTTATAGTTCTCCATGTAAAATTTTTGAAGTATTCAAAGGCATACTTCCCTTCACTCACAAACATCTCACTATCACCCTGCCATACTTCCAGCGCAAGGAAGTAATTTATCAATCCCATGTCCTTCATCTCAAATTCTCTTGCAAGGTCCTCCTTGCAAGACCAGATCAACTGCTCATCTGCTCTAAGTATCAAGTCATCAACATACAATACCAAGATAAGAAACTTTCCATATACCACAATGTGATAGAGGTTGGCATCTCTTCACTTTTGGTGAATCCCAATCCACTGCGATATGTATAAGTCCGAGTGTACCATACTCAGGGTTAGACCATACAGGGCTCTTTTGAGTCTACACACATCTCACAGTCATATTTCTCAAATTCCTCCAGCTTCTTTATGTAAATTTCTTCCTCAACAACACCATCAAGAAAGGTGGTCTTCACATCCATCTGGTGGATCTTCCACCCCATCTGTGTAGCTAATGTTATAATTGTTATGATCGAGGCAAATATTTCTACTAGTGCAAATGTTTCCTCATAGGCCATTCACTCTACTTGAAAGAAGCCTTTGGCCACAAATCTAGCCTTGTACTTCTCGATGCTCCCATCAGCTGCATGCTTCACTTTGTAGACCCATTTAGAACCAACTACTGACTGTTCTCCAACCTCAACACCTTCTCCCATGCATTGTTCTTCATGATGGAGTCATACTCCTCCACCATGACATCAACCTACACTGGTTAAGAAACTGCTTCCTCAAATGAAGAAGGCTTGGACTCAATGAACTTTGTAATGAGAGCCATATACCGCATGTAATTTTCTGGTGACCTCCTCTTCCTGTGCTAAGATGAAGTACCTCCCACATCCTCCTATGCATCCTGTACCAATATGTTATATTCTATGGTTCTCTTTCTCAACTCTACAGAATATTTTGGTTGAGTGGATGCCTCCACTCGGCCTCTTCTTTACTCCTTTTCATGTGGCTGCTCCAAAACCTCCTAAAGATCTACATGAGGCTCCTCCTTAGGATCTATAAGCTCCTCCTATGGTGGGATACTCAAATCTCACTCTAGAGAGCATCTCATAGCCTTATCCTCATCAAATTTGATATTTCTCCTCATTAATGTCATGCTAGGTGACGAAAAATACACCCTATAGTTATGTTGTGTCTCTGTGTATCCTACAAAGACTCTCATCTAAGCTACGGGCTCAAGTTTCTTCTTGCCATCCTTGGAGATATGAAAATACAAAGTAGCTCCAAAAAATATGAAATTAGATACAACTCGCTTCCTCCCATAGAAAGCTTCGGTTGTGATCATGTAAAGTATTTTATGAGGACTTTGGTTTTGCAAGTAAAATGTGTTTTTGCATGCTTATGCCCATAAGTGTAATGGAAACCCCTCATCATGCAACATGGCTCTTTCTACTCCCACTATTATATTGTTCTCATTTCAATCACCAAGCATGCAAAAGGATTTCTATCTAGAACCTAACAATTTCTAAGAAATCATAAACACATATTTTTGGCATGTTGTTGTAAATTCTTCAACCACACCTCCCACAAGAGAGGTGGTGATCAAACTTGAAACTACAATTTTTTCAATATAATTCCTACTTAAACAAAGAAAGAGATTAAATGACTTGAACAAGAACAAGGAAAGAAAACACGAGAGGAGCTAAATCCTCTACATTGGGCCTTAATCCAAGGGTTTCATCCCTCTTAAGCTAACTCAAATACAAACCAATAAGAGACCTTTTATTAACAGAAAATAGAGTTCCAATACATATTCTCATATTGAAGATAATAATTATTCTCAAGTGTTGAGCCTACAATAGCATTTCCCAGAACTGAGAATTCAAATGCTAATGATGGCTTGGGCTATTTATACAAAAAGTGGTTGAGGGATAACTCCCTTGAAAGGAGGATTGATGCCCTCCAAAATATCGAAAATGGTGGATCTCGTTCCCTTAGATCTCCACATACACTTGAGTTCCTTAGATGCGAGTGACCTTTGAGTTGTTGGTGAGAAATATTTGGATTCAAGTTTAGTTGGAGAGTTAATTTAGTGGACAAACCTCCTATATTCTCTTTAGGTGCCTCCAACAAGCTCCTACATAGTAAATGTCTCAAAAAATGCTTCTCTTGCCTGCATATTAATCACATTAAGCCATGAAATATGACACACACCCTTTAGTCTCACTACTAAGCATTTTATGGTTAAAAAATGTAAATTAATGTGAGAAAAAGAGAGTTCAAGGGTTGGGGGATAGCACAATGGGCCTCAAAATGTACCTATGGATGGGACCCGTTGTTGGTGTTCAAATATGAATCATGCATTTCACCCAATCCACATTTAATTGTCAACCCGAGGGTCTACTAGTTATTTCAAGTCTATCGTGCACTGTATGTGCAGGCCACAGTTTCCCTACCCAACATTGAATATTAATTATAAATGCATCAATGTGTAACAAAAATCAACAACTGTAACAACAAATAAGATTAACAACAAATAATAACTGTAATGGAAATAAGAGTAACAACAATTAGGACTCACAACAACACACTGATAAACATTCACAACAACAATAAAGTCATGGAAACAAACTTAAACACACATCTAATCCAGCAACACCTGGTAAGGAGAGTGGGCCCAACTCCCTGATCAGGATTTTGGCAAGATCAATGAATCACAATATGCCTAGAAGGTCAAACTATCATTAATTAAATAAATATTACAAGTATGTTGTTACAAACTCAGAGTTAGAGTATTTATCTTATAATATTAACAACTCTTAATAGCTATAGCTTTTACATCCCACACTCTACTTTATACATTTTGTCAATAGTACAGTTCCTAGAAGATGCCTCTTATTCAGCTTTCGCGATGATTTGTTGGATATAAGGGTTCATTCCCAAATCCTCTCCTCCCTTTTTTGGGGCTCTTCCTTTGCCCCTTTTATTTGAATCTCTGTTCATACAAGTTGATATGATGAAAATGTTGATATCATCACAATTCTTAGGACCTAGTGCAGGGCATCAAAAGCCCATTCCCTCCTTTGGACAAGAGATCAACGGAAAGGAAAACAACTTAAACAAAAAGAAACCTAGGGTTCGGGGCTTGGAACAAGGTGTTAAAGGACCCTTCCCTCCCTAGGACAAGAACCCAAAGAAAAGAAAAGAGTACACACAAGGGAATCCAACACTTGGAACCTGAAGCAGGATGTCAAAGGACCACTCCCTCCCAGGAGAAGAGATTGGGTTTTCCAAAAATAAAATAAGCAAGAATGCAAAAAAAAAAAATAATTTACGACCTGGAGCAGGGCGTCAAAAGACCACTCCCTCCCCAGGATGAGAGATTGGGCCTAAAAAAAAAAAAAGAAATAACCATGCTTAGGGCCTGGAGCAGAGTGAGAAAACTTGTTCTCTCCCTAGGACAAGAGATTGACCTTCTGATCGATAGAGATCGTGTCTTGCACCTTGTTATCCGTCCCCGGCAATGACACCAAAATGTTGGTGTCCAAGTATGAATAAATTCAACAACCCTTTTCCTACATTAATTCATCAATCCGGGTGCATACTCTTTTCAAGGTAACACGCAAGGTATATGTAGGGGCAAGATTACACTCTACATCAACCAAGGGTTCATGGTTAAGAAATCAAAACATCGTTGTAATAATAATAGAAATAATTGCAGAACTTAAGAAGGCATTCATAACAATCTATGTAATATGCAACAATAATAAAGAAATAAGTGTAGCAAATAAAACAACACACAAAAAGGAAACATGCAGCACTTGATCAGAAGAGTGGGCTTAACTCTATGATGAAGGCTATGTTTGCTCACAACCAAAGATCGAATAACAAAGTGCTGTATTTTATTAATCTGAAGAAAACTGTTACAATGCATCCCCTAGTATGTCTAACCCCCCATAGAGGAATGATCCATCTTTTATACAATACAGGGGTGATAACATCTTTCTCCGAAAACTGACAACTACATGCCCAAAATTATACATCAGTTCAAAACAGCACTAGTTTCGAGAGAGAGAGAGAGAGAGAATAACATTGATCCAAAATGGATTGGGAACAACTGCAAGTTGGTTATGCTATTTTAGTGCTGCTGAACGACTGCTGTGAATCGCAGAACTGCCACTATATGTTGGAATATTAGCATCCGTTCTCCGGAATCTACGGACATAACACATTTTATTGGCTCGCATAGGTAAAACCCTCGTGACTTTACTTCATTAATTAAATAATCCAATAGATAGAGAAATGAGGGTCACCTCATAGATTTAGCACAATAGATACATGTTAATGGGTGTAAAGGGGATGAAAAGATGAGTGGAAATGCAAGGAAAAGGTAGGAAAATTTAGCACCCAATACATAGTTGATCAAAGAGGTAGAAACTTTTTCAATTCTATTTAAAGAACCCAAAAATCTTACTCGTAAGTAGGGAATACAACATGAGTTACAGTTGATGTCCAAATATCCTCTTCCTAATGTCAGAATGAATCAATTGAGTCCAAGTTTGGAATTTATCAGTTACAAGAATGCAGCTCAATATTGGGGAAAGCCAATGTTAAAATTCTCTTGTATTGTGTCACCATTTCATGTTTCAAACAGTTTTGAAGGCTCTTTTCAAGTGGAGAGGAAGCCCATTTTTTTCATATGAAATCCTTTTCTAATGCAGTGTCAAAGTATCTAATACATCTAAAGGAAACTTATGCATCAGGGGAAAGTGCTAGTCAATGGAAACATCATTTAATGAATGAAGAAAAAATCATTCAAATAAATTATTCGACATTTGAATACTTTCAAAATCAAACTAAGTTAAAACAATTTTCACCTTACAGTTTGATGAGTTTATTGAAACAAGTTCACTTAGTAATAAGGAATTAGGAAATTATATCAAGTTGAGTAGCCGATATGATGTCAAGAATATCTTTGAATCTTTCTATTATTCTGCAAAGTAGATTGTTAGTACATGTCAATAGTATTGAACGATATTCTGCAGAGATTGTTTTCAAAAATGTTTATGACTCACTAATTCATGGTACTTTGTGGAAAGAAGTCAATTGTCATGTTCATAATAGGTTGTTTAACTATCTTCGCAAGTTGTGCATACTGCAGATGGATGGAATAGTTCACGGATTCAAAGGATGCCATGATCAGCATCATCAGGGTCATCACTTTCAGGTGTAATCAACCTCCTCGGATACAATCCTAATAAAGCGGACACCCATCTTGAAAGTGGACCCGAAGACGTAGTCCATTAGGGACGAACTCCATAATCAATCGTGCTATTTGGTATCACTGTGTTTTTGTTGTTTGTCGCTTCTGTTTACCTCTTGCTTATGTTTCTTATCTGTTGTAAATTCATCCCTTTTCAATCAATTCTCACGGTTAAAGCACTTTAAGTTAACATTCAGTTCACTATTGGCATTAATAAATTCTACCTCAGTTAAACATATGATCATTTCAAATCATTGTAAAATCTTTGGAAGTTCATAGTAATCATTGAGCTACTTGTATTAGTCTTCTTATTCCCAAATCTAGATTTCTAGAATTCCTTTGTGGCAAAGAACATTAAATATCTTCTACTTTTTAGAACATGCTAACGAGCTTCAATCGAGTTGATTCTACTTGCATTAGAACAAAAAAACATTCTAGTTCATAACAAAAATTACCCCACTACATTTTCACTTAATTAGGTTAGGCATTTTTTAGATTTACTAGCTCACTAGTTCTCGAATCTCTAGATTTTCGACTAGTAATGTTTTCTATTTTTTAGCATGGGCTAACAAAGGTCATTTTGAGTGATTCCACTTGGAATGGGGACCTAAGAAATCCTAGTTAATAAAAAAAAATTGTCCCATCCAATTTGGATTTGACTTTCTTGGTCATTCTATGAATTATAGTAAATTTGTACATTCTACTTGACCTCCATGCCATTAAGACAATTTTATCCCTCTTGCTCCATAGTTAGGTCGAGATTTTTCTAGTTTTCAAGAGTATGATTTGATTTCCATTTCTTCTATCTTCAGTCTTACATTAGATCTCATTAATGTTTTATACCATTTTACAAAGTTTTCCTCATGCATGAAGTATACAACTAGCTCATGAAATTCTATTTCCTTTAGATAATTGAAATTATTCTTGTTTACATGATTTATGGATAAATGTCAATGGTTGATGCAATGCAGGATTTTCAACAGTACATAGAGATTTCATGATTAACAACCTCATCCCAATTTCATCCACCCATGGTCCTTACTTTCTTTCACTAAACCCTCACCAATTTTATCATTTCACAAGGAAACTTCTCCAAGCGTTTTGAGAAAATCCATCCACCTCCCAACTTTGGTTTTGAGTTTTGAAGTGGTCCTAGATTACTCCCTTGCTTCATTCCATCCATCAACTAGCTTCCCTAAGCTTTCAATCACCTTCAACATCCATCCTTTTTCTCTCGGCTGTATCCTGTAGGTTTTTAGGGGATCCTGCAGGTTTTCAAGGGATCCTATAGGTTTTCCTGTAGTGGCTTGTTTTGAGGCCGAACTGAGGAAAAATCCTCTAGGAAGCTAGCAAATGGTCCCTACTTTTCTCCCAAGCTTTTTGACCATTCACCATCATCTCCAAGCCAGCTACCACATCACCAAAAGAGATTAGCTTTCACACTCTCACATGAAAAATGGACAAAATGAAAAACATATTTATTTTATTCATTTACATGCACAACAATAGAAGGCTTGATGGTTTGAATATGCTACTTAAGACAATATGATTGCATACATGTTAACTTCACATTCTTTTGAAAAAAATACTCTTAGCAGTTAGTTAGAAAACGTTGTGTTTCAACACTTGATTTCAGTCTCTTTCCTTGTACTTTGTTTCTTGCAACAGGTTAAGGTTCCATTTCGAACATTTCACTTTCTGCAATTAGTTTAGGATTTGGCTTTAGTACATGCACTCCATTACATCATGACAAGAAAGGAAGGAAAAAAGGTATGCTTCACATATAGTGTCGATACCTCTTAAGTTTGTATGAACTGTGGGTTGATAATTAAAGTCAGTAGCCTTGGGAGTTGCAACATTCTGATTGCAATACTGAGGCTCATCATGAACATCCCCTAGTATCCTCCTACTGATCAACCTGCCATGTTGAGGAAGTATCCCATGCTACCAGCGAGTTGTTAAATCCACAGGGAAGATCTGGTATCCCCCTATAGTATTCATCTCATTCCTAAAGCTTGTTGAGTTGTCAAGTACTATGATGCTAGGGTCCCATACCCATTGCAGAAAGAAATTATCATGCTAACCCTATAACACTCTCGTTATGAATGACTACCTACTACGCTCATACCATAACCTTTTCTCCTATACTCTTAGCCACAACATATGTGATGATATAGGCTAAGCTCAATAAGACAAGGTGACTTAGCACCACTCGCACCTATCACTCAATGGTTGGCCCCAATCCTAAACAATTACCTGCCTCACCATATGATGAATACCTCAGTGATCCCCCGTGTGTCAAGTTGATAATGAACCAAATCACTTACTATCCTAACTGTAATCATTAAGTAATGGAGTGTCCCACCAATCAACTAGATCCCTAGATCTCGTAACCATACTGGAAGTCCACAACTCCTTATCCTCACTTCCTTCTTTGTGACATGTTGCTAGCTCCCAAGGTCCCTCTGTGCCTCATCTTTGATACTACTGTAATGTAGCCAATGGATGGGCACCCAACATCAAGAATTTGTCCCACATATGACAAACTGCTATGCTACTATTAAACCACATAGCTAAATCTATTATCCTAGCTCCTGATGATGTACCCTGATATTGCCCAATGTTGAAAATGGTAACAATAAAATATTGATTTAATTTTCCCTTGAATTAAATTAGGAGAAAATTATAATTCAACATCTAAAGACAACAAAAATGTGTTAGCTAAGTTAGTTTCACTTAGTTAGCTCAGTTAATTTGAGTTGAGGGCCTAACTTGAGTCATGTAGAGTGGTTCCTAAATTTTAGGAGCTTAGGTTGAGTTTAATATGAGTTGTAATATTTTAATTCAGTTAAAATGATTTAATGTAAGTTAAACTAGTTCCATTTGTTGGAGGAACTAGTAGGAGGGGTAGTAGTGGGGTGCAACTTTATTGTTCAACCAGTTAACTGATCAATCAGTCGTAATTAACTCATGCATGCATGAAATTCGAGTTACAAAAGTTGAGATTGGAGTTGAAGGGAAATGTACTATCAATTGTATGTTTTTTCGAGTTATGAAAGTGGTGCGTGCAGCCAGAAAAGGGCCTATATGGATTGTGTTGTTTTGGATGAGGAATTTCCTATTTAATAGGGGGATAATTCCTTGAGAAAAAACACAAGGAAATAGGAGCTTGGCAGGTAACATAATTGGCTAAGTATTGCGCAGAGTGAGCTTGTGAGGCAGAGAGGTAAATTATACTTGTGTAGAGATTGTTCAAGCTTGAACAAGCATTCTACTTCTTCTCTATTTTTTTATCTAATGCAATACATATATGAAGGGGGTTTGAGCAGTTTCTTTCCCCTTAGATAAATCTCTGAGCATATGTGATTGAATCTTGTCTGATGTTTATGTTGTGATTTCTCTATCAATTAATTGTTTTTGCTAATGAGTAGAGTAGATTCAAGTGTTTTGCTTTAGCATATTACATAAGCAGTTTGAATCTGCAAGGAATTTCTACATGGTATCAGAGATGGTTTCACATTACAAACCCATCATTGAAGTCCTCATGTATAGTGAGAATTGAAGAATTAATGAGCTATTAGGAGGTAGAGTTATGGAGCCCTAGTTTAGGGTAGGTCTAGAAGACCCTATGTGTCGACTTCTTAATGGAGCTAGAAGGATGCTAGTGGGTAGATCAGTTAGCCAATTTTTAGTGACACAAAAGGGAGTTGTGATCATTAATATTGGTAGATTGAGGAGCATTTATATTTCCCACAAAGAGATCGAAACTCAGAGGGAGTCTAGTTTCAAAGGGAGTAGCCCTAAGGAAGCTACTACTTCAGGATCTAGGGAGATCAAACTCATTATTGCAGTAGTTGTGGTAGTAGTGCGGAAGTAGAAAAAGAGTAGTATCAGCAACAATATGAGTAGATCAAATTTCACTTTTCATGCAGCTATACCTCCTAGAGTGATATGGGTGGATATGAAGCAATAGTCCCAAGAGTTGTAGAAATTTGGGTAGGGCCCATTGAGGTGTTTTTGTCTCATGGATCATTAACTTGCTACAAGGCCCCATATTATTCAGTAGTAGAAGGATCAATGTCAGCTAGATATTGAGGATTCCAAAATAGAGTTGAAAACAATGCAAGAGGCTCTGTAGCAAAGTCAACAACAACCCAGTTTTCCTACTAGACAGTTGCAGATTGATTCAATGCTTATTCTTTATTTATTTTTTTATTATCAGTTGCAAATGTTCTAGTAGTAGCAACAATAGTGAGAAGTGTTTCACGCAGTATATTCCAAAGGTGCTATATCGAGCTAGATGTGAATCCATTTCTTGTTGAGAAGCAGTGTTGAAAATGAAACAAGAAAATCTTGATTTAATTTTCCCTTGAATTAAATTAGGAGAAAATTGTAATTCCACATTGGAAGAAAACAAGAATGGGTGAACTAAGTTAGTTCCACTTAGTTGGCTTAGTTAATTAGAGTTGAGTGTCTAACTTGAGTCATGTAGAGTGGTTCCTAGATTTTAGGAGCCTAGGTTGAGTTTAATTTGACTTGTAATAGTTTAATTTAGTTAAACTAAGTTAATGTTGATTAATCCAGTTCCAACTATTGGAGGAACTAGTCGGAGGTCTAGCAGTGGACTTTAGCTTCTGCGTTCAACCAATTAATTGATAGATCAACCTTAATTAACTCATGCATGCATGAAATTCAAGTTACCTAGTTGAGATTGGAGTTCAAAGGTAGTGTACTATTAGTTGTATAATTTTTCGAGTTGTATGAGGGGTGCATGCAGTTAGAGATGGGCCTATAGGGATTGGGCAATTCTATATGAGGAATTTCCGATTTAATTGGGGGATAATTCCTTGAGAAATAACACAAGGAAATAGGATCTTGGCGGGCAGCATAATTGGCTAAGTATTGGTGAGAGTCATATTGTGAGGCAGAGATATATATTATACTTGTGCAAAGATTGTTTAGGCTTGAAAAGGAATTGTATTTATTCTCCATTTTATAACATAATGAAATACGTATAGGAAGGGGTTTTGAGAAGTTTCTTTCCCCTTAGATAAATAACTGATAATATGTGATTGAAACTTGTCTGATGTTTATGTTTTGATTTCTCGATCGATTAATTATTTACATTGATGAGTACAGTAGATTCAAATCTTTTGTTTTAGAATATTACATAAGAAGTTTGGATCTACAAGAAATTTATAGACTAGGATCCTAAGCATCCTCTTGGTAATGAGGGCTATCATCCCCCATACCTCATATTTACATAACACCTTAGGTTGTCATGTCGAAAGTGCACCCTGGAACTCACTCACAGTCACCTCCCTAAGTGTGAACTCAAGGGTGGAGCACACATTAGCTATGTAGAAAACCATGACTCCCCAAGCCTCTACCTATGATCTCATGCCCTGATCAAATGCCACTATTGAGAAGTCTCTCTATGGAGACTCTGTGTCCCAACTAACTATCTCGAGTGAGCCTCTCACGTCCTGCTGCTCGCAATGAAGGCATCGAGGGACAACACCCAACTCCATTGTGCTTGCAATCAATGTGGCAGTGAGACATGTGTGCAAGTCCCCTTGGATATCATCTAATGACGCTTATCAGTTTCCCCATCAATCCTGAGTGAGCTACACCCAAGGGTATGTTTTCCGTCCCTATCAAGCAGTCTCCCTAGAGGGAATGCACCAAAATCCCATTATCTAGTGTCACACACCACTGCATATGAAAAAGTATCATTGTTCTCCTCTCCATACAAATATGCACCTTTTCTTCCCTTGGCACACAACTGCACCTAATTGACACACAAAGAATAATGAGTAAACGCAATGCAGCTCCAAAAAGAGATATTACAACCCACAAATAATGTTGATCTCTCCCTTGCAAATCCTTTACAAAATCATCGACATCAATGGGGAAATTCACCTAGAAAATAGTCAGAACTCCAACCCACCATAGTTGACTCCCCAATGAGTAACTTGAACTACCTCTGTGCCCAAGGAGTGGCAAACTAACTGAATACCCACAATAAATATTTGTGTAAATCATTGGATTCCCCAAATTACCTCACTAGGGAGACACTCAAAGTTCTTCGAAATGAGGGTGTAATTTCCGCTTGGAAATTCCTTTTTGCTAAACAACACTGGTTGACTTAGCTAAATAGCACAAGAAAACTCTTCAATTCTAAAATGGAATGCGAAATAGAATAATCAAAATGAGGCTCTAGCCTTCCTTTTATTTTTTCTTTCCCTTCTTCATACCATGGATCGATTTCTCTCACACTATGCTTCGATACCATGGTTTGATTTCCATTTTGGAAACCTTCACAACTTCACTTTAATTTTTCTTTTCTCCTAAGTTTTGACCTTATTTTCTCTCCAAAAATTATATTGAGCCCTCATAACCCATTTTCCTAAGTTTATTTGCGAAACGTTTTTATTATTCGCCAAAATTGCAAAATTATGAATTTCCCTTAACAAAATTATTAATTGGAGACATGACAGATGGAGCATTTAAATGGTAACTTACCTTTATATTTTCCAAATCCTCTTTTTAGGTTCTTCAAAAATTTAGCTTCATGTTGATGTGAATCATGGGTGGTGTTGTAACATATTTCAGTACACCGAAAATTAATTTTTAGTTGTAATTTGATAGTTGTTCCTGGACCAATTCTTTTGAAACAATTATAAAGTAGTTAAAGGTAAATTATATTATTTTAATAAAAAATTTAATAATAATAAAATCTATAGAAATATCATATATATTTTTATATATATTATTTATTATTAAAAACTTTTTGTTAAATTATTAAATCAAGCATCTAATCTCCACATTATATGCCAAAGTTTATTATTCATTGGGCAACACATTAAATAAAATGCCAAGCCACGGGATAAATATCCAGAAATTTTCAACGGTCAAATATTAGCGCGTATAGATCAATTGTTTTCATTTCATTTCCGACCCCCAAGGTCATCTGAGATTTAACAGCGGGGGTCCAAAATTTTGTTTTGATAAAACCATTTTAATCTTAAATGGCATATTCCAGTGCACTTCGGACCCCCTAGGTTCAAAACCATTTACCAGTAGAGACCCCCTCCGAAATCTACTGGCGGTTTCAATGACAACAATGTTGTTAAGTGGCATGTTTCAGATATCTGGTTATGTGAGCGCAGGATCTGTTCATGTGGATGACATCTGATTCGATATGCTAGCTTGAGATCTAAGGGGCATGTCATGCATTGTTGAAGTATCAACACCCCATAATGTGATAGAGATGGTCTCAAGACTCAGTGATTGCAACCTTACATTTGAATTTAAGCATTGAAGAGATCATGTGAAGTATGGTGCCATCATCGGAACCAAATAGAATCGATTTCCAAATCGGAAGCATGTTTTATTTATATGATCAACAGTGAATCAAAAAATTCATGGACATTT
>APFE030710974.1:95582-143061 GCA_000404065.3 Pinus taeda | reverse complement strand
GGTCAATTCCATGGGTGAATTGAATATCAATGGGTGGATTTACAATACCACGGGCAGATGCCATTTACAATACCATGGGTAAATTCCATGGGTTGATGAATAATATGGGTGGATGAGTACCATGGGTTGATGCCATTTTCCATTCGGATCATGTTAGTTGTATATGTGTTTGTTATGCATGTATTTTGATAATCATTGTTGTGGTCATATCACCATGTAGAGGTTGATGATGTTGATGTTGAGATGATTGATATATTGTTTCTATTATATATACATATGTTTTGCTAATCTAGATTGTATTTGTGGAAAAAATAGCATCCCTTAAACTTCATTAAGGTATGTTGATTATGTTTATGTTTAGTTTATCTAACATGATATGTTTGTAGGAAGTGAAAGATCAAAGATGAAAATCAAAATGGTGAACTATAGTTCACGTTATTCCCCCCACAGATCATATGAACATCATGGTGATGAGTATTGCCCTGGCATAAGACACACATTGAGGAGTTTGAAAGAATATATCAAAAGTTTTAAGGTGGATAATGACAAAATAATTCAGTCACAGGAAAGACATACCATAGCATAGGAAAAGAAAGCGAAGGTTAATGAAGTCATCCTTTAGAGTTTATCACATTTGCAGAGGCAGGGACCACTTAGGATAAATCATGGGTAAGAGGAAAGGAACAATGGGTCATATGACAACATATCTCAATCAAGAGACATGTTTGACAGGGATGATATAGTTAGAGATGGTAGGTTCTTGGATACACATGACAGGAGGGGTAATGACCTTGGGTTCTATTCTAGTTCTAGTTTAGAGATATATCACCATTATCACCATCACCATTTGTATAGGAGGAGTGAGAAGAAATACTTGCCAAAGGAATTCAATAAGGAAAAACATCCTACATTTGATGGGGAAATGAAGAAGGCATAGGATGGAGAAGCTTGGCTTCTTGGGATGAATAAGTTCTTCATATTGTATGACTACTTAGAGAATATGAAATCTAGGGTAACTACTTTCAATCTCAAAGGAAAAACAAACATGTTTTGGGAAGGTGTGAAGAATGTTAGAGGAATTTAGGAAGAGGAGCTGACTTAGAGTGAGTTCAATAGACTTTTCATGAAGAAGTATCTATTTGAATGATATTATGATGACACGACAAAGGAATTTTACAAGCTCAAGATGGTATCTATTACCCGTGAGGAGTATACTAGCATACTCTTGGAGTTGTTTATATATGTGCCTTATCTCAAGGAGGATAAAGCAAAGATTCAGAGATTAATTAGTGGGGTTTTGGTATCATTCAAAGACCATATTGAGTTTGATGAGCCTAGATTGTTGGAGGAAGTCATTAGAAAGTTGAAGCACTGTTATGAGGAATTGAAGTGTAAAAATGAGTCTAAGAAGGATTGGAAAGGTATTGATAAGAATAAAGGAAAGTGGGGAAGAATAGAGGAAAACATAAAGCTACAGATGACAAGGAGAATACAACACCATACAAGAAATTCAATGCAGTTAACAGAGGATAGGGATTTCAGTCTTAGAAGCAGAACAAGGGTGATGAGAGGAAGACTTTACATTGTTGGAATTGTGGTAAGGATAATCTTAGGAGAGAGTGTTCACAACATCAGGTTTGTAGACCACATATTTACAATTCTCAGGAGGAACTGACAGTTGGGGATGGTGGACAAAGTATTCCTTGTATTTATGCAACATTGGATAATAGGCAGAATGATCATGAACCATCTATTATTGAGATGGAAGGTAAGCCTGTTGATCAAGTTGTTTCTATTTTGATTGAACCTGGATGTAACTATAGTTATATTAGTCCTAACCTGGTGGATAAGTGTTTCTTGAATAAATAAGTGCATGTAGAGTCTTGGTTGGTGCAGTTGGTGATAGGTACTAAGAAAATAGTTCTTCATTAGGTAATATCTTATGCATTTGAGCTAAATGGTATGCCTACATTAGCGCATCTAAATGTTCTTTTATGGGGATCATATAGTATGTTTTTGGGTATGAATTGGTTTTACATTTACAGGACAAAGGTGGATTGCTATGATAAGGTTATTGAGTGCTTAGATGATAAGTTTATTGAGAAGACAATCTTACAGGGTGAGAAGAAGCCTACATCAGTGAGAATGGTTACATCCATGTAGGCGAATTGCAATAACAGGAAAGGATGTGTATTGTTTGTACTTCATATTTTTAGTGATAGAGGGAAAGATGTTGAGGACGTTGAGGTATCGAAGAGCTACCCTATTTTGCAACAGTTTCGGGATGTGTTTCCAACAGAGATTTCAGAGTTGCCTCCTCACACAAAAGTGGAATTTTCTATTAAGTTCATGCTCGAAGAAACACCAACATCAAAGGTATCTTACAAGATGAGCATTCGAGATTTGGTGGAACTAAAGTTGGAGTTGAAGGAAATGCTTGATAAGGGATAGATTAGCCCAAGTTTGTCAACTTGGGGTGCACCAGTATTGTTTTTGAAGAAGAAATATGGTACTCTTAGGTCGTGTATTGATTACAGGCAGTTGAACAAGGTGACTATTAAGAATAGGTACTTTTTGTTGCAGATTGATGACTTGTTTGATCTACTAAAGGGAGAAGCAGTGTTCTCAAAGATTTTCTTGAGATGAGGATATCATCAACTATGCATCAAAGAAGAGGAAATCCACATGACTACTTTCTAGACCAGGTATGACCATTATGAGTTTTTTGTGGTTCCTTTTAGTTTGAATAATGCTACAACTACTTTTATGTGTTTGATGAATAGTTTGTTGCGTCCTTATTTGGAAAAGTTTGTGATAGTATTCATTGATGACATATTGATATATTCTAAGAATGAGGAAGAACATGCAGAACATCTGACAGAAGTGTTAAGATTTTTGAGAGAGAATTAGTTTTATGTCAAACCTAGTAAATGTAATTTCTTTCAGACAAAAATTCATTACTCGGGGCATGTGGTTTGCAAGGAAGGTATAGCAGTGAACGTAGAAAATATCAGAGCTATGATGGATTTGGAAACTCCTAAGAATATGGATGAGGTAAGATAATTCATGGGTTTATCAGGTTATTATATGTGGTTCATCAGGAACTTGTCATAGATTGCCTATCTTATGCATCCTTGCAGCAAAAAGGAAATAACTTTGAACAGACAAATGAATATGCAACTAGTTTTGAGCAGTTAAAGCAATTGCTTACAAATGCTCTAGTTCTAAAGATTATAGATCTAGATAAATATTTTGTGGTATGTACAGATGCTTGTGAGAGAGGACTTGGTGGATTCCTGATGCAGGAAGGACATGTTTTATTCTACGAGTCAAGGAAACTGAATGAACATGATCATAACTATGTGACTCATGATCTTGAGTTGGAAGTGATCATTCATGCATTTTAGATGTGGAGAAATTATTTTCTTGGCAAGAGTTTTGTGTTGGTGAGTGATAATAGTGGGTTGAGATATTTATTTGACCAAAGAAATTTGTATGCCAGGCAAGATAGGTGGTTATCCATGCTCAGTGAGTTTGACTTTGAGATCGGGTATATTAAGGTTAAAGAGAAGAGGGCTGTAGATGATATTAGCGTAAGAGTGGAGGTAAATTACATAGCAACAATGAGTTCATATGGGAAGATTTTACAAGATCGGATCTTGTAGGTAGGTCAACATGATCACAAGTGCCAAGAACTTAAGCACATGTTACAACAGTAGGATACAGGTGAACAAGATGTAGATTATCATCTCACAACAGATGGCTTGATTAGATTTAGGGACAAGACCTATCTGCCAGAAAATATTGAGCTCAAGAAGCTTCTCTTGAGGGAATTTCATGCTAAGTCATATGGAGGTCACCTAGGATATCTGAGGACACTGAGAATGGTTAAGAAGTTCTACCATTAGATGAAATTGAATAAAGAAGTGGCTAATCTTGTTGCAAGATGTTTGGATTGTCAATAGGTAAAAGAAGAGTGTAAGCATCGAGCTGGTTTATTGCAGTCGACTCTCATTCCATAGTGGAAATGGAAGGTCATTTCCATGAACTTCATTACAGGTTTTCCAAGGACATCTAGACAACATGATTCTATTATGGTTGTAAGCTAGCTCACTTCATTCTAGTGAAGTCTAAGAATTCATCTAGTGAGGTAGCTGAGGCCCTCATTTTGGAGATAGTGAGGTCACATGGAATTCCTAAGAATATTGTGTCAGAACAAGAGTCCAAGTTCACTTCCAAGTTTTGGAAAGAGTTTTTTGCAGGTTTTGGAAGAGAGTTGGCCTTCAGTAAAACTTATCATCCGCAAATAGAGGGATATATAGAGAGGGTTAACAATATTCTGGAGGACATGTTGAGAATGTATGTAATGCACCAATAGATGAGGTGGGAGGAGTATCTTCCACTCGTTGAGTTTTCTTACAACAATGGGTATCAAGAGTCACTAAGGACGAGTTTGTTTGAGGCAATTTATGGGTAGAGTTGTAATACTCCTATTAGTTGGAGTGATCCAGTGAAAAGGGTATTGTTTGGACTAGACATGTTGGCAGAGATGGAATAAAAATGTAAGTTATCAAGAAGAATATAAAGGTAGAACAAGATAGAAATAAGAGTTATTCAAATAAACATAGCGTATTTAAGAAGTTTCAGATTAGGGAACTGTTATCTTTGCTACATATTTTTTATATTTGAAGATTAGAAATAAGCTCGGTCCTTGGTTATGCTCAAAGGAGGGCTATACTGGTAATTCTTACCTTTTCCTTTACCTCACTCATCCTCCCTTCATCTCCCTCTCCAATGCTTTTCTATTAAAAACCATATAAAACCCCTGTTTCTTAACCCCTTAGTGTTAAAACCCAAAACCTCATAAAACCACGCCCAATATGAGCTTGCACCTCCGCAAAATCTTCGGTCGTAATCCTCAGCGGTCGATCTTCGCCTCCTTATCCAACGGCTCTTCGTTGCGCTTGATGAAAATATGTGTAAATTGATTCCCGACCGTCTGATCATCTCCACCACGATCGGATGGCGTTCGCTGTCCTCGCGTCCACGAAATGTCGGGATGATAACGCACGATGGAGAGTGGTTTTCCTCTCTCCTCCGCCGCCATGCGTCACGTGATGAATGGCATCATGCGCCATCACCCTTTATCGCTCAACTCCCTAAAGTTGGTGCAAACAATACCGCTTACTGCTTGGTCCTCCATCCTCACCTGATAATGGCCACACACCTTCACCACCTGATGACCATTAGATCTGTCTGCTTGAGATCCAACGACCCATGTTCATTCTGCCCCCGATTTTTCCGATAGCCCCTACCAAGCCATCTCCGCTGTCTATCCTCCCGATCCAACGACCAATCTTGCTCCTTTGTCTGAATCATCCACTCACTATGCAATCCACATCCCTTGACCATTCCATGTGCCCGAAGGACGAAGGTGACCGGCTCACCAGTACCAGTTGCAACTGCTCATCAATGACCATATTTAACAAACAGTATGGCAGAGAAGGAAAAGGACAGAGCTCGAGCAGATAACTACATTTAACAGTTATGGAACTTCATCCTATACGACACTCCACCTGCTCGAGAGGATAGCAGAGCACCAGAGAAGATCAGATTCACCCACTGAAGCAAGAAAACGCACTCAGAGACTCCATCAGGTAGTTAAACATAGTTGGTGGTCAATTATGACCACTCCATACCTAAATTGGCCAAATGCCTTTGTAATGAAACTCTATATATACCCAAAAACAAGGTGTAATCAGGGTTGATGGTTGATGTTTTGATGTAAGGTTCAACTTCTGGAGACTGTAACTATTTTGACAATTGTAACATCTCGTCTTCATTTTCAGCTAATACAAGCTTATTTTGTTGTTAATCGCTCACTTTTCATTCTTCTTCTGTTCCAACTTGTGCCTGATATGTTGCATTTCTGATCTCTTGATGTTTGGCATTAGAGAAGTTGTCATCCTATCTCTGTTTTAAAGTCTTGTATGTATCAATGAATGAGCTATTCAGGTTTCTTTTCACCTAGTGCTAGAGAGTTGTCATCTCTGTGCATTAGGGGATTAGATTTTCATACTTCTTTACTGGTTGCAGCCAGCCATCACATGGTCTTGTGCATCTGCTGGTGTGGACAGTATTCTCCATAATCACCCAATCCTTAAACTGTGAGTAATTGGTGGTCCAAAGCCTTGTAGACTGGGTGTGTTCATGCATGTTTGGAGTTAAAAAAAAGTAGAAGTGGTTATCTGGCTTGAACAAGCATCATTCCTTCCATTCATCCATTTGCAACAATAAGTTGAATTTATATGTTCCCAAGCATCTCTGAGCTACAACCTAGGAGAGTTCCTTGGGGTGATAACATAATTGGCGTCATTACTGGGGAGAGGAGATTGAAGCTCAGCTTCCCTGGGAGGATGACACAATTCCATCTTTGATGATAGACAAGTTCTAGACACATTTCTGGTTGTAATCATCTATTTGGTGACTCTACTGGAGGATCAACCTAGTGGTGACTCCACATTATAGTTCTGGCTCAGTTTGTGAGGCATACCCGGAGAAATCCTTAGAAATTACTAGCTAACCTAGTGCCTGACCCTAAGAAGATTTCTAAGCAAAGGAAAACATCACAGAAAGGAGCATCAGGATCAAGTAAGCCTAAGAAATCTTATGTATCTCTACAAGAGAAGATTACAACTGAGAATATACAGTTTGAAGATATAGAGTCTAGCATTGTTAGTGAAGAAATACCCTCAGAGATTCATAAAGCTCCTTGGTCATTTAGTCCCCCTTTGGATCCCAGTCCAAATAAAGCCTCCCATATAGTCCATCATATTCCTTTGTCCCTGTCATCTATTTCGTTGCTTCCTACCATTCCATCTGCCAGTATCCTTCCACCTATCCCAGTCATGGCAGGCCAACAAGCACCCACAAATATGGAAAGAATAATACGTGCAAGGTATGGACCCCTGGTCTTGCCTGTTCCTTTGAATCCCATGCCTCCCAGAGTAGTTTATGAGGTTCGGGTGAAATATAGACCATCCTTGCCTGATAATGTCCAGCATTGGAAAGTTTTTGAGGATGATGATGAGGTAAATAGGTTTCTTCAGGTCATTGATGAATTTTCCGAAATTCAAATTGACCAAGAGAATAAAGCCTTGGAGGAAATTCCTCAGCCTCATCTTAGAAACAAAATTGGCAAGGATAGCATTGTCCAACTACCCAGCAATCAGACACCTAAAGGCCTAGTTCCCTTAGAAAAGTTGTTTGACCAGAATGATGTGCCTTATAAGTCCGCCCAAAAAGAAGATCAATTTGTAGTCTATAAGAATAACATAGGGAGTCCAGATCATCCAAGATACATAAATCTATCCACCCATCTATCTGCTGCCCAAAGTTCCGAGTACTGCAATTTAATGAAGCAATTTGCTAATGTTTTTGCCTGGGATTATAGTGACCTGAAAACATATGACAAAAAGATCATCCAACATAAAATCCATTTAGAGAAAGACACCATCCCTTTTAAGCAGAAGCTGAGGCTCATAAATCCCTTTCTCTTTCCTCTAATTGAAAAGGAAATCAAGAAGTTACTGGCTGCCAAAATCATAGTCCCTCTCATATATTCAAAATGGGTAGCCAATTTGGTAGTGGTGAGGAAGAAAAGTGGAGAAATCAGGCTCTGCATTGATTTTAGAAACTTAAAAAAATGCTCTAAGAAAGACAATTATCCTCTACCCAAGATGGAGCATTTGCTGCAAAAAGTCTCAAGAGCCAAAGTGATGTTTTTCCTGGATGGATTTTCAAGGTATAACCAGGTTGTTGTACATCCAGACGACCAAGAGAAGACAACATTCACCACTCCTTGGGGCACTTTTATGTATTCCAAGATGCCTTTTGGCATGATGAATGTTGGAGCCACCTTTCAGAGAGCTATGGATATAGCATTTGTAGGAGAGAAGGATAGGTTTTTCCTCATCTACCTAGATGATATAATAGTGTACTCTGGCAGCCATCATGACCATTTTCAACATTTGAAGAAAGTGTTTTAGAAGTGCAGAAGGTTTGGGATTTCAGTCAATCCTAAAAAGTCCCAGTTTGCTTTAGAAGAAGGCAAGTTGTTGGGACATGTTGTATTTGCTGCAGGTGTGAAAATTGACCCAAAAAGAGTAAGAGAAATACAGACTTTGTTTGTCCCAAGATCAAAGATGGATATCCAGTCCTTTTTGGGCAAGATAAATTTTGTAAGGAGGTTTATCCCAATTTTTACAAAACTTGTAAAACACATTACTTCCATGTTGAAAAAGGGGTCAAAAATCAAATGGATTGAAGCAGCAAGAAGATCTTTTTAATCCATCAAGGGAGCTATTATGGAAGCTCCTACTTTGATCAACCCAGATTATAGCAAGGAGTTTCATATATTTTCATTTGCCTTTGATGATACCCTTGCAGCAGTTTTGTTGCAAGCAGATGAGGAAGGTTCAGAACATCCAGTGGCATTCTTTAGCAAAACCTTAAGAGATGTTGAGTTGAGGTATGATATCATTGAAAAGCAGGCATATGCCCTTATCAAATCTTTGAAAGCCTTCAAAATTTACATTATGTATTCCAAGGTAATTGCATATGCACCCTCTGCTTCAGTAAAAGATGTCCTAACACAACCAGATGCTGATAGAAGAAGGGCTAAATGGATTGTAAAGCTGATTGAATTTAGTAAGAAACTAAAGCCCAACAATCTTGTTAGAGGCCAGGGCCTTGCTAGATTAATGGCTGAATAAAATTGCAGAATGTTGGACATGAATTTGATAAGAACGAATTTAGAAGGTGGTTAGATAGGAGAGGAGATGGTTGAACCAGGGCAAAATCAATTATTGGCAGAAAATCTAGCTTCTTATGAATGGTATTCTATAATAGCTCAATTCTTGCAGAAGCTAGAAGTTCCTCCAGGCCTTAGTTCAAGCCAAGCTAGAACTATCAAGCTCAGGGCAGCCAAATACTGCATTCATGAAAATCTACTCTATTGGAGGGACCCCTTTGGAATTCTTTTGAGGTGTCTGGACAAAGAACAATCCATTGAAATCATGCAGCAGTTTCATTCCAACATGTGTGGAGGACACCACTATTGGAAAACTACAGCACACAAGATCCTCAAAGCTGGGTACTATTGGCCCCTCTTATTTTCTAATGTCTTTTTATTTGTTAAATCCTGTGACAGGTGCTGAAGATTCAAAGGGAAACAACAATTAAAGTCCCTTCCCTTAAAATCAATACATGCTAGTGGCCCTTTTTAGAAGTGGGGTTTGGATTTCATCGGAGAAATTAATCCACATTCCAATGGATAGCACAGATGGATCTTAGTAGTCACAGATTACTTCACTAAATGGATTGAAGCAATCCCTACCAGAAAGGTCGATCATCATGTGGTCATGAGGTTCTTGACAGAGAGTATCTTCACCAGATTTGGTTGTCCACATAAATTAGTTACAGACAATGCAGCAGCCTTCTGGGAAAAAGAATTGGTGGACATGTGTGACTCAATGGGCATTAAGCTAGTTCATTCCACCTCATATTACCCTCAAGGCAATGGTCTAGCAGAATATTCCAACAAGAGTCTGATAAGGATAATTAAAAAGTCATTGGAAGACAACAAAAAGAATTGGGATTCTAAGCTCAAGTATGCAATGTGGGTCGACAGAGTAACCACCAAGAAATCCAAAGGGAATTCTCCATTCAAGCTAGTATATGGCACTGAGGCTATATTCCCAATTCATTTAACCCTCCCTGTGGAAAAGTTCTTGCAAGAAGAACACAATGAGGAAGAGGACATGGCAAAAAGGATAATTGATTTAGCAGAGGTACATCAAATCAGAGAACAACTGGTTGAGAAGTCTGCAACACATCAAAAGAGGATCAAGGGAGCCTTTGATAGGAGGGAAAAAACAGAGAATTTTCAGGTTGGAGACTTGGTTCTTAAGTAGAATGCACTGAAAGAGAAGAAAGGCAACCATGGGAAGTTTGATGCCCTATGGACGGGACCTTTTGTCATCACTCAGATCCAGGGAAACAATACTTTCATTCTGCAAAGTGTGGAAGGGGAGACAGTTTTTGATGGCCCAGTTAATGGGCGATTTTTGAAAATTTATGTTGTTTAAGGTCTTCAGGCCTTAAAGTTGTAAATATGTTGTTTTATCAGTTTTAGTGTAAGCTTAATTAGACTCCATGCCTAATGGAGCACTAGGATGACAGGAAAGGCATTGGACTACAGTTCTTGAGACCTCATAGGGAGGATCTCATCCCCAGAAAGAGCTAGTGTTAGCTCTGCTACATATTTTTGATATTTGAAGATAAGAAATAAGCTCGGTCCTTGGTTATGCTCAAAGGAGGCCTATACTAGTCATTCTCACCTTCTCCTTTACCTCACTCATCCTCCCTTCATCTCCCTCTCTCGTGCTTTTCTGCTAAAAACCATATAAAACCCCTGTTTCTTAAGCCCCTGGCGTTAAAAACCAAAACCTCATAAAACCAAGCCTAATACGACCTTGTGCCTCTGCAAAATATTCACCTGTAATCCTCAGCCATCGATCTACGCCTCCCGATCCAACAGCTCTTCGTCATGCCTGATGAAAATCTGCGCAAATTAATTCCCCGTCATCCGATCATCTCTGCCACGATCAAATGGCGTTCACTCTCCCCGCGTCCATGAAGTGTCGGGACGATAATGCGCGATGGAGAGTGGTTTTCCTCTCTCCTCTGCCGCCACGCATCACATGCCGAATGAAATTGTGTGCCATCACCCTTTACTGCCCAACTCCCTAAAGCTGGTGCGATCAATACCGCTTACCGCCTGGTCCTCCGTCCTTGCCCAATAATCGTCGTGCACCTTCACCACCCGATCATCGTTGGATTTGTCCGCTTGAGATCCAATGGCCCACGTTCATTCCACCACCACTTTTTCCGATAGCCCCCGCCAAGCCATCTCCGTCATCTATCCTCTCGATCCAATGGCCAATCTTGCTCCTTTATCTGACCCGTCCACTCGCTATGCAATCGAAATCCCTTGACCATTCCACGCGCTCGAAGGACGAAGGTGACCGGCTCACCAGTACCAATTGCAGCTGCTCCTCAAAGACCATATTTAACAAACAGTATGTCCGAGAAGGAAAAGGACAGAGCTCGAGCAGATAACTGCATTTAACAGTTATGGAACTTCATCCTATATGACACTCCACCTGCCCGAGAGGACATCAAAGCACCTGAGAAGATCAGATTCACCCATTGAAGCAAGCAAACACACTCAGGGACTCCATCATGCAGTTAAACGCAGTTGGTGGTCAATTATGACCCCTCCATACCTAAATTGGCCAAGTTCCTTTGTAATGAAACTCTATATATACTAAAAAACAAGATGTAATCAGGGTTGATGGTTGATGTTTTGATGTAAGGTTCAACTTCTGGAGGCTGTAACTATTTTGACACTTGCAACGTCTCGTCTTCATTTTCAGCTAATACAAGCTTCTTTTGTTGTTAATTTCTCACTTTTCATTCTTATTTTGTTCCAAGTTGTGCTTGATATGTTGTATTTCTAAGCTCTTGATGTTTGGCATTAGAGAAGTTGTCATCCTATCTTTGTGTTAAAGTCTTGTATGTATCAGTGAATGAGTTATTCAAGTTTCTTTTCACCTAGTGCCAGAGAGCTGTCATCCTATTTGTGCATTAGGGGATTAGATCTACAGACTTCTTTATTGGTTGTAGTCGGCCATCACATGGTCTTGTGCATCTGCTAGTGTGGTCAGTATTCTCCTTATTCACCCAATCCTTAAACTGTGAGTAATTGGTGGTCCAAAGCCTTGTAGACTAGGGTTTTCATGCATGTCTGGAGTTAAACAAAGTAGAAGTGGTTATCTGGCTTGAACAAGCATCATTCCTTCCATTCATCCATTTGCAACAATAAGTTGAATTTATATGTTCCCAGGCATCTTCGAGCTACAACCTGGGAGAGTTTATTGGGGTGATAACAGGAACATGTGTACTTACACATCAAGGCCAAGAGGATCTCCTTGAGGATTGGATCATGTGCCAAGTCGGAACCTCAATATTGCTGGTCTTTTGAGATCCTTGAGAGGATTAGACTGGTGGCCTACTAACTTGCACTACCTCTAACAATGAAAGTCCATGATGTTTTCCATGTTTCATTGCTTTAGAAGTATGTGAAATATGTTGATCATGTGATTAAGTGGATCCAGAAGGAAAATTCCAGCCGAAACATTATTGCATTTTGCAGCGAAAGATGCTCATTCTCCATAATTGAGCAATCGAGAAATTTAAAGTGTAGTGGAATAATTTTGGGCCCGATGACGCTAGCTGGGGATGGCTCATTAGATGTCAGTTATGTATCCTTCTCTATTCGTTGGTTGAGCGGATGCATTTTGATATAAGTTTTGATGTTGTGTTTTGGTTATGTTTGTTTATGTATATGTATGTAAATACCACATCGAGCTATGTTATAAAGCTCTAGTAAGAAGTATGGTGTTCATGTTATGTTGGTTATGGTTCCAGAAGATGGATATGATGTAAATGTTGCATTGAGCTATTTTATAAAGTTTCATAGGCAACATGTATTTTGCTAGTTTATAAGGGGGCATTGGAGCTTGATCTTTCTTTTGGATCCCTTGATATTGATACCTTCCAAGGCATTGTTCTTCCATTTGGTGAGAACCTCTTGGAAGCCATGGCCTCTTGGAGGTCATGATCAAGGCCTTTGGAGAAGATTTCCTTTACTTGTGTAAATTTCCTTAAGAAATGAAACAAGGTCTTCAGAGCAGAGTTCCTTTTCTTATGTCAAGCTCGTTAAAAAATGAAACAAGGTCTCAGAGAAGAGTTCCTTTTATTGTGTCAAGCTTGTTAAAAAATGAAACAAGGTCTCAGAGAAAAG
Source organism: Pinus taeda (assembly GCA_000404065.3). Classification (NCBI taxonomy): domain Eukaryota; kingdom Viridiplantae; phylum Streptophyta; class Pinopsida; order Pinales; family Pinaceae; genus Pinus; species Pinus taeda. The sequence continues at coordinate 130,133 of APFE030710974.1, read as the reverse complement.
TTCCTTTCTTGTGTCAAGCTCGTTAAAAAATGAAACAAGCTCTTCTAAGCATAATTATTTTCATGTATCAAGCTCATTAAAAAATGAAACAAATCCCCTTCTAATTCGAGTCTTTGATTAGATCTAGTAAATTCCCAGTTGAGTATTTCACTTGATATCGCAAATGAAACTTCATTCCATCCACTTGTTAGTAACCAAAAATATACTTAGGTGAATGAAATGAATCTTGGGGTGCATGTGCCTAGAATTGAGCCATTATAGTGGGGGCATGCAAACTTATTTCAAGCATAGTTTTCCTTTGTTTCAATATTTTGTAACAATGAAACCACTTTCAAGCATAGTTTCCCATGTTTCAATCTTGTGTAAAAATGAAACCATTCTCATCCTATTCTTGTGATTTCCATTTTTTTTAGCATATTTTTTCCATATGAGAATTGTTTTTTTTCATTCCATTGTCACCATCTCCTTGGCCGATCATACACTTTCACTTGGTTGTTTTACCCTTTCTGGAGGAAAAATTACGATGACTGGTCTTATTAGATTGCCTCATGACCTCTATGTGTTTGAGAATTTCCATCATGATCGAAATTAGTTGCTACCCTTTATACCACTCATTCCTCGAGGTGGAGTCCACTTTCAACTCTTTTCAGGCTCCCTAAACATGAAAAGATTGTCGAGCACTTGCCTTCTCGAGCTCATTAAAGTAAATGAAAAGATGTGTTCCTAGTATAATTTTAACCATTTTCTAGACTGGGATAGAATATTTATGAAAAAGGAATACCTTAGCCAAACATGGCTAATAGGTTCTCCTAAGTATCATTTTCTACCTTTTCGGAGTCAAGATACAAGCTTAAAAAATTTTACTTTTGGAGTTTTCTTTTTCACCTTCTTTTTAATCTCTCTAAATATGAAAAATAAGTGGAGTTACATCTTTGCTAGACTCCTAAAAACATAAAAAAACATTGGTGTCCTCAAACATGATGGGATAAAACCACCCCTTCTTAGGGTTCATTAAAAATACTGAGAGAGATTCATCTGAATGATGAACTTATAGATCAAGCATATGTTATCCTCCTCAAGCTTGTCAACAATAAAGAGGTACTAACCATAAATGGTTGGGGAAAATTGGGGAAACATAATACTTGAACTATTAATGGCAGTGAGTCTCTCTTAAACATGACACTCTTTCACTTCATCTCCATGACTATTAGTTTGTGAAATCTGCTTGTCTCTTTGGCTCATCACACCATATCAGAAGACTCCATCTTTGGTTTTGGTCAATGTTGCAAACTCCATAAAGTGTCACTGGTATGTTCAAGAGAAGTCCTTCAGTTTCTATCTACTAAAATACTCCTAAGACTTCATTCATGTTTGTTGTTCCTGAGCCAGCTCCACATCAGCATGATTATGTCTAAAATCTTGATACCTGTTTCATGTCATTGATGGCAGATACATCAAGGGCCACCTGCGATTGGTTGCTTCCGGTTGACCTCAGCTCATTATCTAGGAAGTTTATTTAGAAACTCTCTTTAGTACCTTAGAGTTTGTATACATCAATTGCAAGTTTCCTTTCTCTCGAAGATATTTTTTCATCATTGGCCTTCGACTGAAATATTCTGTGAGGTGTTCAACTTCATCTCATCTAATTAATCCATATGAATTATACTACAATACCATGAGATCCACTAACATCATTAGTGGTTTCTCTTGTGTCTATTAATGACCTATGTCATTAGCTAGGAATCAGATGGTGTCTACCATGTTCAACTCAAACTCATTTATTCACATGGTCAAACTCAGACATTAAGTCATCGAGTGGATGATATAAAAGACCCTAGATCTAGTTTCATCCATCCACGCTTTGATTTCAGCCTTAATACAAGATTACAAAGTATGATGACTATGATCATATAGACAATCATGTAAGAATGGGTCCACTATCTATCATCAATGGACAAGACTTCTTGATAATTTTACATTTAATGTTAACTTCTGTGTTGAGTATACATATGCCTCCCTCAACAAAGATATCATGATGAAATTTATTGTAATGAATGATGATATTGACCATTTGTTCTTGATCTGAGTTTGTCATAAGTTGAAGCACTTCAGTCATAAGCTGTCATTTCAGACTTTATACTTCAATGGACAATCAGTTATAGGCCATTTTTTCACATCTGGTCAGTAGGCTTGCAAACTAGATTAATCAATATCCATGAACATGTTGTCATCATCCCTTCACAAATCCCTAAGAATGATCTCTCCAAATGTCTAAGTTTCTAGGAAAAATTGCTCAAAATAATTGTTTTTATCCCCAACATACCTTGCCTCTTTAGACACATACATTCAACGTTGGTTTCATTCTTATCCACCTATGCTAATTAGCACATTTTGCTCACTTCTATGGGTGCACTGGTTTTATAAATTCGGTAAAATTAAAAAATATTCTGAAGTTTCCTCTTCTATAAGCTTCCAAGTTTGTTTTAACTATTTACCATTAATAAGAGGCTTGAATCCTATCTGATCCTATATTGGATATTTCACCTCTTATCCCTTAATCTCATCCTCCCATCATATGTTGATCTCAAGCCCATAATGGTAAATCCTAAACTACCACACCTCTCCTATAAATTTATTTCCATCCATAGCATGGGGGTTGGCTTTTGGATATTGATAGTTCCCTTATGTTACTTCCTTGAACCTAAAGGAGTCATCAAATTCATACATTAGGGTTGATATTGAGGTGTGCTTTGTGACAAGGAAGGACAAGCCAACTTGGGGAAAATGTACAAAATCAATTACTATTAATGGTTAAAACTCTCTCATATTTATGTTAATACAAAGAATATCTTATTTTCCTATATCTATTGTGTTATGTTTGCACTCATGTATTTCAATGCCATGTTAATTCATTGAATAGATATGTTAGATTATGCTACTTGGATGTTGTGGATCATTTGCTTGTTTTAGTCATGTGTGCGGGTTCTAATTATAGAACTTGGAGCTACAATTAGAGCTTACAAGCAAGGAGGAAAGGAAAGCTTGCTACAAATTCAAGGTAGGCTTATTTCCCATTCTATAATTTCTCAAAGGGAAACTCTATGCTTTTTTCCTTCTGTTGTTCTACACCATTCCACTAGGCCTAAGGAATTCACCTTTGTTTGCAATCGTAAATTATTCATAACACTTGGGTTCAATGATCTTGAGTTTATAATATTAGTCGCTTGGTTTTATTTATCCCTTGATTTTATGATATTATTAGTCCCTTGGGTTTGTTAATTCAATGGGTTTATAATATCACTAATCCCTTGGGTTTATTATATTAATCTTAGGTTTGGGATAGTAACCTTACAATTTATAATAATAATCTTAGGATTTCTAATCTAGGGTTGATAATCTCGATACTATTGTTTAATATTAATCCCTTGAGTTTATAATTGTTTCGGTTTATTAATCCCTTAGATTTATTACATTAATCCTAAGGGTTTATATTATTAATCCCCTGGGTTTATATTGTTAATTCCTCAGGTTTATAATATTAATAATTCCTTGGGTTTATTAATCCCTAGGTTTATAATATTAATCCCATGTCTTTATCATATTTATGTTTTTGGTTTTAAATTAATCCATTATGTTATAATATTAATAATCCATTGGGTTTGTAATATTAATCTCAAGGGTTTATAATAATATGGGTTCTATAATGTTAGGGTTTATAATATTTGGTTTAATATTAGGGTTTAATATTGTCATGTTGAAATGGTATAAAAAATTACTCAATGTCGCAGTGTGTTAAGCATCATTACAATGTAACAAGCAGTGTGACAATCTTTATCACAATGATACATCACATTCCAAATTATTCAATGTCGCATTGCCACATTGAATAAATTAGGGTTTAATATTTTAGTTTATAATATTGGGTTTAGGATTTATAATATTAATGTTTATAATTGTAGGCTTTATAATATTAATCCTAGGGTTTTAAACCCATTATATATAATGTTAATCCTACGGTTTATAATCCCTTGGGTTTATAATATAAATCCTAGGGTTTAATATTATTCCCTTGGATTTATAATATTAGTCCATTGGGTTTATTAATCAATTGAGTTTATAATATTACTCCCTTGGGTTTATAGTATCAATACTCCATTAAGTTTATAGTATTAATTTTAGGTTTGAGATATTAGGATTTAATATTAATCCTATAATGATAGGGTTTAAAATTAATCCCATGTTTATATTAATAAACACTTGGGCATATGAATCCGTTTGTTTTGTTAATCCCTTTGGTTTTTAATATCAATCCCTTAGGTTCATAATATTAATCCCTTCGGTTTATGGATCCCTTGGATTGTCACAATGTTACATTACATTGCAATTTATTCAATGTCATAATGTGGCATTGCGAAATTGGGGATTAATATTAAGTCTTATAATATTATGGTTTATAATATTGTGCTTATAATATTAGGGTTTAATACTAGACTTATAATATTGAGTTTTTTAACATTGTGTTTATAATTTTGCATTAGTACTATGGTTTATGATGTTAGGTTTTTAACATTGGGGTTTATAATATTGGGTTTAATATTACGGTTTAATATTGGACTTTATAAACTTAGGGTTTATAATATTAGTCTTAGGGTTTATAATATTAATATTAGAGTTTATAATATTAATCTTATTATTTAATATTAATCCTTTGGGGTTTATAATCTTTTGGGTTTAATTGCTTGGGTTTATAATACTAGTATTCCCCTAGGTTTATTAATCCATTGAGTTTATTATATTAATACCAATGGTTTATAACATTAATCCCTTGGGTTTATCGATCTGTTGGGTTTATAATATTAATAATTCCTTGAGTTTATTAATCCACGGGGTTTAGAATATTAATCCCTTGGGTTTATAATATTAATCTCAAGGGTGTATAATAATATTGGGCTATCTAATGTAAGGGTATATAATATTTGTTTAATATTAGGGTTTAATATTGTGACATTGAAAAGGTGTGAAAAATTATCCAACATCACAGTGTGTCAAGCATTATTTCAATGCAACAAGTAGTTTCACAATCATTATGACAATGATACATCACATTGTAGTTTATTTAATGTCACATTGTGACATTGAATAAATTAGGGTTTAACATTCCAATTTAGAATATTGGATTTAGCGTTTAAAATGTTAAAGTTTATAATCATAGGGTTTATAATATTAATTCTAGGGATTTTAATCCATTAGATTTATAATATTAGTCTTACAGTTTATAATCACTTTGGTTTATAATATAAATCCTAGAGTTTAATATTAATCCTATGATTTATAATATTAATCCTTTTTTTAATATTGATCCCTTGTGTTTATAATCCTTTGGGTTTATTAATCCCCTTGGTTTATAATTTTAATCCCTTGAGTTTATAATATTAATAATTCCTTGGGTTTATTGTTTGCCTTGGGTAGCTCAAGTGTTAATGGTCGTGGAATGAAGTCTCGCCGAACTGGAGATCTTGTGTTCAAATCTTGTGCTATCCCACCCCCTTGTCACGCCCCCAATTCTTTTTTCATTACTTGGCCTACGTGCGGCATCAGCTAAGTACTTAACATGTTCATTTGTTAACTTACTTTTCAAACTACGCCTGACATTCATCATCTTTAACCATTAATATTAATGTGAGGAAGCCATTAATATAACATTCAACATAACAACAGATAGACAACAATCATATGTAATAATACTCTTTTATTATAATTTTCAAGTTTACAACATCACCGGGAGACAAACTCGACCATTGTTTATATTTGTCCGAACAACAGTGTCGTTTGCCCAACTTAGGCACACCAACCTCGTGCCAACCATCGCACCTCACTCAGGTGCCTTTTGCATGTTAGTTGCACCCCTACATCCAACAATCCACACTTCGTTCCACCTTCGGCATGGTGCACCCAACAGCAGGTTGCCTCCACCGAGTGCCGGTTCACCCGAACGATAGGCCGTTTGGCGGGCATGCCCAACCCCGGGTCATCCTGCCCGAATGCCTTCACGTTTCACTATTCCTTCGACTTGCCCATCATGCAGGCTGCATAGGACCTGTGGCTATTGCAGCTACATCGCACTCCCCTTCGCACTTCACCGAAGAACTCTCTATGAACCACTTTCGATTTCTCATCCATCGTTTCGTTTGTGTTTATATATATGGGCGGTGGGTCGTGCCACTCGGCTGACCCACACGCATCGTTTCGTTCAGCTGACTCACCACATATGACTTCCGCTTGTGTTTTCACATGGTCAACCCACCCCAACTTGTGGGTGGCCACCCCTTCGCACATGCCTTTCCATATTGGCTCAAGTCGGCCAGCGGGTTTGAGCTTTGGCTCGCCCACTATAAGTCTGTGGCTACTTCACTTCACCTTGCCCACACTTCGTTTGTTCACGTGTCTCACTCGTGAAGTCGCCCGCCTACCCGTTTCATCAACTCACACGCTCGGTATGTCTGCCCGCCCACCGTTCATGCCATAGGGCATTACATTCTCCCCCACCCAAAAGCATTGTCATCCCTGGAAATCCAGCTATCCTCCGTAGCTTCCTATCATACTTCACAATCTTCCACTTCCATCTCCAAAGTGAGTCCTCCATTTCCTGGCTATCCTCCTCCGGTGCATTCTTCCATCTGACTAGAATTTCCCGTTGTATATGACTTCCAATTCCTGCGGATCGACTACTCAGAATCTTATCCATCTCAAGGTTCGGCCTGTCAACAATCATGGCTGGTCCCCTCAGTGGTTCCACTCTCTCTAGATGGTCAGCATCAAGTTTGCATCTCTTCAACTAACTAATATGAAAAACTGGATGTTTCATATGCATATGGTGCGGAAGCTCTTGCTCATAAGCAACTTCCCCCACTCTCTTCTTCACTCGGAATGGTCCCTCATATTTCCTCATCAACGATCTCGCAGTCCCCTTAGGTGGCTGAAACTTATCTTCGGTAATCTTGAGGAACACCATGTCTCCCACACTGAAGTGTGCATCCCGTCTCTCCTTATTTTCCCATTTATTTATTTTCCTTGCAACTTCGTGCAAGCGCAACCATTCCAACTCCAAGGTCTCATCCCAAGCCTTCATGAACTTCTTCGCATGAGGACTCTTCAACAAACCTCCTGTCACTACGGTATGTGGTGTGACTAGCATCTACCCATTCACCAACTCAAATGGATTGTACCCTATCGCGAAACACTTTTGTATGTTGTAACTAAATTGTGCCACATCTAAGACTTGAGGCCAATTCTTCTAATCAACCGTCACATAATGTCCCAAGTAATCCTCCAGCAATGCGTTGATCCTCTTGGTCTGCCCATTTGTCTGCGGATGGTAACTCGAACTCATCAACAAATCTATCCTGAATAACTTGAATAGCGTGGTCCAAAATCTGCCTGTAAATCGTGAATCTTGGTCTGACACAACGCTCAATGACATCCGCCAATACTTCACTATGTTCTTGAAGAATAACTCCACAGTCCACTCGGCTCCACACGACATATTTGTTGGAACAAAGACATCATACTTGGAAAAATGATCAACCACGACCATTATCCCATTATACCCTTGCACTTGTGTCAACTTAGTGATTAAGTCCATCGAGACACTCATCCATGGTCTCTCAAGAATAGGTAAAGGTTGCAATAGACCCCCTTGCCTCTGAGTATCTGATTTGTTCTGCTGACAAATGATGCACGTATGTACATACTCCTCTGCATCCTCTCGCATCTTCTCCCAAAAGAATCCTCTCTCCAATAATACCAAAGAATGACGCTGCCCTGGGTGGCTAGCCCATGGAGAATTGTGGCACTCCTTCAAAAGGTGCCTCTTGAGCCCAGATGACTTTGGAACATAGAGTCGGTTTCCAAAGAACAAGAATCCATCTCAGAGAAAGAACCTTCATGTCTTCCCCTCCTTTCTCTACTTCACTATATTCTGCGCCTGAGTATCGGTGTCAACACTTTCCTTGAGCTTATTCTGCATCTCTTCTGACATATGAAATCGAATCCTACTACATGCTGCTCGGTCTTCCCCCTCCAATGCTGCAAGTTGTCACTTCCTACTAAGGGCATCTCCTACCGCATTGAGTCTCCCTAGTCTATACTCAATAGTCATGTCGAATTCTGCTAAGAAGTCCTGCCAACGAGCCTACTTCATCAAAAGATTCAGTTGTGATGCAAAATAACTCGCTGCAACAGTGTCCATCTTGACAACAAAAGGATTCCCAATCAAGTAATGCCTCCACACATGAAGAAAGTGAATTATTGCAGTCATCTCCTTCTCATGGACCGGATACCTCCATTCTCTATCCTGTAACTTTTGACTCTTGTACGCCACCGGATGCCCATCCTGCATAAGAACCCCTCCTATAGCAAAATCTAAAGCATCTGTTTGTACCTCAAACGGTCGCTCAAAGTCCAGCAACTTCAATATCGGTGTTGTAACCATCCTCTTCTTCAAATCATCAAATGTCATCTGGCATTTGTCCGTCCAACTCCATCTCTTGTCTTTCTTCAAATAGGTCTGTTAGTGATGATGTTACCTTGGAGTACCCCTCTACAAACTTCTGTTGGTAGTTGGTCATGCCCAAAAACACCCTCATATCATGGACATTCTTTGGTTCAACCCAGTCCTCAATCACCTTCACCCTGCTCCGCTCCATCCATATGTACCCTTGACCCACTATATGTCCAAGGAGCGGATATCGATCTGAGCGAACATGCACTTAGACTTCTTCAAGTATAGCTGATTTTCCTTCAGCACCTCGAACACCATCACCAAGTGCTTCTTATGATCCTCCATGTTATCACTGTACACCACTATATCGTCGAAGTACACTACTACGAATTAATCCAAGTATGGATGTAGAACATCATTCATCAAAGTGCAAAACGTAGCAGGAGCATTGCATAACCCAAATGGCATAACAAGGAATTCAAAGCTACCATACCTTGTTACTATCGCGGTCTTCTTCTCATCTCCTTCAGCTATCCACACCTGATAATACCCATGCCCCAATTCTAGCTTGGAAAACACTCGGGCCTTTGCAAGTTTATCGAAGCAATCTGCAGCTAATGGCAAAGGATACTTGTTCTTTATCGTCTACTTGTTAAGAGCACAATAATCATAACACATCTGTAGCTCATTCGTATCCTTCTTTCACTGGAACAATACTGGAGCTCCATAGGGGGGCCTTGAAGATCTAATGAAACTTACATCAGCTAACTCCTTTAACTGTCATTTCAACTCCTCCAACTCAGGTCTTAACAACTGATAAGGTGCTTTAGCCTGAGGTTGCTTCCCTGGCTCAAGCTCAATGCTATGGTCCACCTACATGCCTTGGTGGAAGTGTCTTTGGTAGCTCATCGGGCATCAAATCTGCATATTTAGACAACACCTTAGAAATCTCAGCTAGAACAGGCGTCCCCACTCCATCATCGCCTTCGACTCCTTTGAATACAACGGCATATGTCTTCACGTCTGACTCTCGCATAACCTTCTCCAAACTTAGTGCAGATACATGCTGCACCTTGACTTCCCTCCTTTACCTTTGAGTGGGAAAAGTCCAAGTCTGTGACTGTCCAACCAGCACCACCTCATCATATAAGGGGACAATAATTTCCTTATTGCCCTTCAAGAAATCCTGCCCCAATATCACATCAAAGTCATTCATCTCCATCACCGTGAAGTCCAACTGACCTTTCCAGTCTTTTATCTGCACAGGCACTTCATGTGCCAAACTTGCCACTTTAGCTCTACAGTTCATCGCCTTGACTTCCACATTTGATGGGAAGATTACCAATCCAACCTCTCTTGCTAACCATGTTGTAATGAAGTTATGAGTGTCCCCTGTGTCTACTAGAGCTTGGATGGTCTTGCCATGAACCACCAAGTCCACAAAACCTAGATTGTTAATCCACAATTTCTCCATAACTTTCCCCTGCATACGTGTCTATTCTCTGCAATTCACTCTGATACCATCTGTCACACCCCCAATTCTTTTTTCATTAATTGGCCTACGTGCGGCATCGACTAAGTACTTAACATGTTCATTTGTTAACTTACTTTCCGAACTACACCTAACATTCATCATCTTTAACCATTAATATTAATGTGCGAAAACCATTAATATAACATTCAACATAACAATAGAGAGACAACAATCATATGTAATAATAATCTTTTATTATAATTTTCAAGTTTACAACGTCATTAGGGGACAAACTCGATCGACATTTATATTTATCCGAACGACAGTGTCGTTTGCCCAACTCGGGCGCACCAACATTGTGCCAACTGTCACACCTCACCCAGGCACCTTTTGCACGTTGGTCGCACCCCTACATCCAACAATCCACACTTTGTTCCATCATCAGCATGGCGCACCCAACCGCGGGTCGCCTCCACCAAGTGCTAGTTCACCCGAACGATAGGTCGTTTGGCAGGCATGCCCAACTGTGGGTTTTCCTGCCCAAACACCTTCACGTTTCACTATTCCTTCGACTCGCTTGTCGTGCGGGCTGCATATGACCAGCGGCTACCACAGCTATGTCGCACTCCCCTTCACACTTCACCAAAGAACTCTCTATGAACCACTTTCGATTACTCATCCATCATTTTGTTTGCATTTATATATATGGGCGGTGGGTTGTGCCACTCGGCCGACCCACACGCATCGTTTCGTTCTGCCAACTCATCACATATGACTTCCGCTTGTCTTTTCACATGGTCGACCCGCCCCAACTCGTGGGTGGCCGCCCCTTCACACATGCCTTTCCATATTGGCTCAATTCAGCCAGCGGGCTTGAGCTTTGTCTTGCCCGCTATAAGTCCGAAGTTGCTTCACTTCACCTCGCCCACACTTCGTTTGTTTGCATGTCTCCCCCGTGAAGTTGCATGTCCGCCCGTTTCATCAACTCGCATGCTCGGTGGGTGTGCCCACCTGTCGTTTAGGCCACAGGGCGTTACAACCCCCCTCCTCCCATAGCGGGGTGAATAATGGACATGTAAACTCGAAAATCAGAGATTCCTACCAAGCTTACAAAAAAATTAAAATATTTGGGTTTATAATATTAATCCCTTGGATTTATAATATTAATCCCTTGGATTTATAATATTTATCCTTTGGATTTACGAATCACTTAGGCTTTATAATATTAAAAATCTCTTGGGTTTATCAACCCCTTAGGTTTGTCATAGTAATAATCTATTGAGCTTATTAATCTCTTGGATTTAATGTTCTGGTTTATAACATTAGGTTTAGGGTTTATAATATTAATGTTTATAATCATATAGTTTATAATATTAATCATATAGTTCTTTCCATTGGGCTTATAATATTAATCCTTATATGTAATATAATATATTTAGGGTTTCTAATCTTGTGTTTTATTATCCCTTGGATTATTATCTCTTCGCTATATATATATATATATATATATATACCTTATACGTTTATAATATTATAGTTTGAAATATAACTATTAATATAATATTATATAACAATATAAAATTGTAATATTATAAATATAATACTAATATAATAGTCTTAAATATATAATATGCAATAATATTTATATAGTTATTAATAATCACACATATATAATGGTTAGAGATAAATAATGGTGAAAGATAAGCAAGTATTTTTTTTTTTTTGTTGTGTAAATCATGCTAATTCTATTATAGTACAAAAAAGATTACAGAGAGAGTTACATCCACCACAAAGAGTTGGCTACAAGAACAGTTTGACATTCTGAGACTGAAATTGAGCCGGAGAAAAAGAGGGACTATGAAACTGTTCGCTGACCCCAAGCTAGAACCGACAGAAAACTGGACCTAGGCGCTATTCTTCCACTCCCTGCCGAGGCGAGGGAGGAGTTTACAGACCTTGCAAAACCCACATTCAAAGAACCCGACATGACAGACACAGACATTATAATCGACATACAAAAAAATGAGTGGTGCGACCCGAAAACTATCATAGACTGACTCCCATCACTAACTCTAGCTGCTACTTCAATATCCTGAGACTGAACAAAGTGTGCCCATAACACACAGAACGACCATGCAACGTGCCTAGGCATCCACATAGGTGGATGGTTGCTCCTCCACCACTGTACAGGCATATGGATCTGGTTGCTCCTCCACCACTGGACAGGCATATGGGTCTGAAGCACTCGAGTCTGTGTATGGCGCGTCGTCCTTCGCAGGCTCGCTTGTTCCAGCTCTATTCCCCGCCACCGCACCCGAGGCTTCCACAGGCTGTAATTGCGGACCCTAAACAGGCGAGGGTGGCTGAGGCTCTGCTGGGGCTTCTGGTCTATCTGCATGGTCGCATTTTTCAATGCGCACTAAAACATAGTAGATTGCATTGTCCAGAGCACACGGAAACCTGAAGCAGGTTGATGGGTGCGAACCAAACGGACACACCGCGGCTCTTCCCCGCCCTCTGCCTCTTCCGCGCCCTCTTTGAGCTCCTGGTGAGCTAATCTCCTCCGACGGGGAGTCGAAGGATGCCGAGGAACGTGGCGATGAAGCCCTACCTCTGGCACCGCCTCTTGAACCTCCCCACCTACAAGCGCCACGTAACCTCTCACGCGGCATCCTGTAACCAACAAAGAACCAATTCTGCCTAGAGGTCGCGAATGCTTTGCGCCACCGAGGATTCTAAACCCGTGCAACAACTTATACAACAGATGAGAAACAGGTAATGGAACACGAATTCGAATAGCAATGCTTACCACACAGGTCGAAAGCCGAGCCTTTTCAGGAGCTGCATGGGGTGAATTGCTCCCAGAGAGCTGAACCGACCAGAACCAGGTATGACCAAAGCGCCGAAGGGCCAAATCTCGAACAAGGGCGCAGAGGAACTGAAACACCGCGACACTCAGAGCTTCTGGAGGTCGAAGGCGCTCAGAGACTTTGCTTAAAACGAACATAATGACACACAATACACTGAACCATAGCATAGAGCCGTAAATTCTCTGAAAATCCAGGGTTGAGACCAGGGCCTCCGGAGCCGAGGGCCGAGGTCTGAGTCTTGGCTCATGCACCCACGGTGTAGTCATCCAAGAGCCGAACGCACCACTCACAATTGAGACAATACAGAGCTTCCAATAGACAATGGCGCTTCCCACACCTTCCAACAGAACACCTCTCATCGGCAAACCAAGGCGAACGACCAATATACCTCTGCAACCAGCTGTTCTCCCCTACCATTAATGCTCGCATAACTGTTGGCCGGCCCGAGGTGATGGCTTCTCGAGGCTTCGGTCCATTTGGCTGGAGTGGGCGGCCACTTGCCATTTAATAAGGCCGCCTCCTCATTCATTGCGTTAATTAACACCAGCAGCCGGGGGATAAGCAAGTATTATTAATAATAATGGATTATTATTATCATTATTTGATGAAATATAAATATATAAATACATTAATTTAATATTATATAACAATATAATATTTTAATAACATAAAATATAATATTAATATAATAAATATATACTTATAATTATAATTATTTATATATAGTTATTAATAATAAAAAATAGTTAACTTTTAACAAGTACATTTAATAATTATTAATGTTATGAGAAAATATGTGGGCGTAAATCACATGATAGTACATTTGTCGACGTGTTTCTCATCAACAAGTGTGGTTCATCGTTAGGTCAAGTTGAAGAATCAAATCATGGCTATATCTTAAATAGGGAGATTAAACTTTCCAACAGCTAGGATTGCTGAGAAACAACTATATTTGACTGGAGAGGACAAACGACTATAATTGACCCAAAAAAGGCTATATTGAACTATTAATTAAAATAATATTATCTTGTTAAAAATATTCTTAATTAATTTTTAATTATAAGTGAAAATATATATTTTATTTTATTTTTTATTATTTTTTTAATATTAATCTATATTTATATTAACATAATAGAAATTCTTTCATCTTTAATATAGATTAAATAGTAAAACATAATTAGAATTAATGGTAAGGATTAAATATTAACTAGAATAATTAATTATTAATATATTATTAGTATTCCAATATTAATAGATCTAGGGATAATTGTAAATGTAAGTGTAAGAATAACTTTAATCAAAAAGATTAGATGATTAACCAAACTAATACTAATTAATGTTATATTATTCTAATAATAATGTTATATTATTAATCTTATTAATAATGGTATGTGTAACTAATTAGAATAAATTTAGTAATGAGGTTAATTAATGGGAATAAGTCTTACTAGATCTAGGGATGCTAGAAGGTAATAAGGATTTTGTAATAACTAATATAATATTAATTATTGTTATATTATATATACTAGATCATTTGGATTAGTTTAATGTATATTATAGCAATGTTAACCAAAAATAATGATAATAGTTATTTTTGTAAACTAGCTATAGTATCATTCTAATTATTAATGGTTAGGGTAACAATAGTTTCAGGAAAGATTTAGTGTTAGTAAGGATTTTATGTATTAATATTATAATAGTGTTATTATTAAAAGAAGGGTAACTCATTAATATGAACATTATAGGTAAAGTTGTATACATATCATATGTTGGATAATTTAATCTATTTAGATAGTTATGAAAAGGATTATATAAAAATAGAAAAATAAGGGGGATATTTATAAGAGGATCAAAGGAACAAGGCTCAAGAAAGCAGGCTACGGGTAACAAGGGAAATTTTTTTTAGAACACACTATGAATACAGGGAGCAGGGAAGGAAGCCCCAAGGGTTAGCACAATCGGTCAAGTCGGGGCCTCGCCAATGGGAGGTCACAGGGTCGAAACCCGAAAGCTCTTGGGGTTAGGTCTGGTGTGACTGAGGGGTGGACCCCCTTCGGGTGGGGTCCATCCAGATTTCTCGAACATGGACGTAGCGGACTCACTGACCAGGGCCCGCGAACCAGTAGGAAAAAAAAAGCACTGACCAGGGCCCGCGAACCCGTAGGGAAAAAAAAAAAGCACTGACCAGGGCCCGCGAACCAGTAGAAAAAAAAAATAAAAAAAAAATAAAAAAAAATAAAAAAATAAAAAAAAATAAAAAAGGGAGTAGGGAGGGGAAGGGAATAAATGATTAGGAAGAGAGGGCAGGAATCCATCAACTTCTGATCTTCCAACCATCGTCTCTATTGAGATTGCTAGGTCTTCTTTCAATCTCAGTGGCTTCCCTAAATTTCCAATGGTGGAACTTCGCAACTCTAGCAATAACATTGGCCTCCTCAATACAGACATGATGCTTGGTTTTCTCCACATGTTCTGCTAATGCAGAATATTTGGTTCTCCTGTGTCTTAGGTCCACTATGTGCTCATTAATCCTTTGATTAATAGAGTGACCAATCTCACTTTTTGTTAGTAAGAATAGATTCAACATCATCAAAAACATGTGAAGAACCCAAAATCCTAAAACTGGAAAGATATGGAGATTTAAAACGTGATGTTTTTGGCTTCGGATTCCTTTCAATGAAATTCAGTTATACGTTATCATTAATGTTGCCTCATTAATTCGTCATAACATTAATTATCAGAAATCATTGTCGTCTTACTTGAATAACTTCTCCGCCAGCGGCTCCTTCAATGTATTTGGAGAGACATAGGAAACAAGAAATTGCGTCATCTTCCGAGTTGCCTGCCAGTGCCAGCTGTGTTAAACACCGTATTATATGGCTGGATGAAACTGGGCAAGCGAGAAATATGTTCATTTGAATGATTACACCCGGAACCATGCTGCTTCATCAATTTACATGTGTCTCTATATGCCATGCTTCTTCTTCAGTGTACATGTGTCCCTATATCCTAGTCAAATTTCCCATCGCCATACACCCTCACCCACTACTCTCAAAGTTGGCACGCCTTTAAATTCTATGGCACTACTATATTCATTCATCTATCCATTATTCAATTCTCCCCCAACAACAAGTGTTTGTCAGATTATGCAAAAGATTGTTTGATTTTTTGCTCCCCTAACTCGAACACTTGCTTCATCCTTAATTGACTTTTGCATCATTCCAAATGGACTATCGATCAAATGATCATCACTGTTTAGTTTAGTTAATATTGCAATGTTAATGGTAGATGTCTCATCTCCTCTTGTAATGGTAACGAATGCGAATTGGTTAAAAGTGGGTTATTACCAAAATAGGTGCCCTGAGGCGGAGGTAATTGTAGTTGTAATTTGTTGGAAATAATAATCCTAATCACTGCAATAAACATTCTCACAACAGTGATACTTGTCAGAAATATTTTTGCAGGTTCGACTTCTGCATCATTCCAAATGGACTATCGATCAAATGATCATCACTGCTTAGCTTAGTTAATATTGCAATGTTAATGGCAGATGTCTCATCTCCTCTTGTAATGGTAACGAATGCGAATTGGTTAAAAGTGGGTTATTACCAAAATAGGTGCCGGGAGGCGGAGGTAATTGTAGTTGTAATTTGTTGGAAATAATAATCCTAATCACTGCAATAAACATTCTCACAACAGTGATACTTCTCAGAAATATTTTTGCAGAACAGTGATACTTGTCAAAAATATTTTTGCAGGTTCTGTCTCTGTTTGAAGATAGAAGCATTGAGCTAGGCATTAACCATTCTAAAACACAACAAGCAATTTAAAGCATTTACTCTATTTTGCTAAATAGATATGGGCAAACATTCATTTAGCTACTATTACCCACACTCCACAAACACCTGTGTGATTCTGATCACACTCAACAACAACATCATATTAATTATTTGCTCTGTCATGAATTAAATATAAAATCAGATCTTGAATTAAATATGAATGTCAAAATCATTTTGTAGTGGAGAGAGTAAGAGAGTCAAGGAGAAAAAAAAGGGTAAGTCTCTGAGGAGAAAATGGTGGAGCAAATTTTGGTGGGCACGTGAAAAACAATAGTCACTGCGTTATTCTGTGTGAATGTAAATCATTGAGAAACGTCTATATTGAACTATTTAATTAAAATAATATTATTATGTTAAAAAATATTCTTAATTAATTTTATATTTTTTTTAAGTTAAAAGTATCTCAATAATTTTTTTATAGTGAAAAATATAAATTTTATTTTATTTTTATTTTTTATTTTTTCAATTATGATCTAATATTATATTAACATAATAGAAATACTCTCATCTTTAATATAAATTAATTAGTAAAACACTAATAGAATAGTGTGTAAGGATTAAATATTAACTAGAATAATAATTATTAATATATTATTGGTATTCCAATATTAATAGATCTAGGGATAATTGTAAATGTAAGAATAACTTTAATAAAAAAGATTAGATGATTAACCAAACTAATACTAATTAATGTTATATTATTAATCTTATTAATAATGGTATGTGTAACTAATTAGAATAAATTTAGTAATGAGGTTAATTAATGGGAATAAGTATTACTAGATCTAGGGATGTTAGAAGATAGTAAGGATTTCGTAATAACTAATATACTATTAATTATTGTTATATTATATTATACTAGACCATTTGGATTGTTATGATATTATTCGAATGTAACAAAGAATAATGATAATTTAATTAATATATTATATTAATTATATTAATTTATATACTATGTTAATTATTTAAATTAGTATATTAATATTTATTTAATATTAAATTTTTTATAAATTAATTAAATTATAACATTAATTACTATTTATTAATTTATCATTAATATAAATTTAAATCAAAGAACTTTTAATTATCAAAAAAAACTTTAACAATCCCTAATTTATATATAAATAAACAATTCTCAAACAAAATTATAAATAAACAAATAAATAAGTTAATAAAAGTTTCACTCACCTGTTAAATTAATTAGTATATAAAAAAACTCAACAATAAAATAAATAAATAAATTGAATGAATAATTAATTAAATTAATTAAAATTAAAGCATTCAAGCCGGCTCATCTTAATTTTTTTTTTTTCCCATTATTATTTATTTCCTTCTAACCAGCTCTTCTTTATCATCATTCATAAGTCCCGATGATGGATCCGAGTTGGGATTTGAAACGTTGGCATAAAAATGTTCATACTGTGGGTTCTCCGGAAACTGATTCAAAAGATACTAGTTATTTTTGTAAACTGATTCAAAAGATACTAGTTATTTTTGTACCCTAGCTATAGTATTATTCTAATTATTAATGGTTAGGGTAGCAATAGTTTCAAGAAAAATTAGTGTTAGTAAGGATTTTATGTATTAATATTATAATAGTATTATTATTACAAGAAGGATAACTTATTAATATGAACATTATACGTATAGTTGTATACGTATCATATGTTGGATAATTTAATCTATTTAGATAGTTGTGAAAAGGATTAAATAAAAATAGAAAAATAAGGGGGATATTTATAAGAGGGTCAAAGGAACAAGGCTCAAAAACGCAGGCTACGGGTAATAAGGGAATTTTTTTTTAGAACACACTATTAATAGAGGGAGTGGGAGGGGAAGAAAATAAACCATTAGGAAGAGAGGGCAAGAATCCATCAACTACTGATCTTCCAACCGTCGTCTCTATTGAGATTTTTAGGTCTTCTTTCAATCTCAATGGCTTCCCTAAATTTCCAATGGTGGAACTGCCCAACTCTAGCAATAGCATTGGCCTCCTCAATACAGACATAATGCTTGGTTTTCTCCACATGTTCTGCTAATGCGGAAGATTTGGTTCTCCTGTGTCCTAGGTCTGCTATGTGCTCATTCGTGTCCATAGGGTCGATAGGATCCTTCATTGAGCAGAAGGATTTACGAATGGTGTTAAGGGGTCTAAAGGTTGAGAGAATATTATGCTTTCTAAGAATCCTTACAATCTTATAGTCATTTCTCAGTCAATCCTAGCCGTTGGAAAGTCTAACTTCCATATTTAAGATATAGCCATGATCTAATTCTTCAATTTGTCTTGACGATGAACCATACTTGCTGGTTCGAAACGCATCGAAAAATGTACTATCATGTGATTTATGCCAAAATATTTTCTCATAACTTGATATGGATCAGAGAAGCCTCAATTCAATTATTAATGTGTTTGATATAAGTTATTGACCACATTTGCTAATGTGGTTGTAGATGTGCTTCATATATG
Source organism: Pinus taeda (assembly GCA_000404065.3). NCBI lineage: Eukaryota > Viridiplantae > Streptophyta > Pinopsida > Pinales > Pinaceae > Pinus > Pinus taeda. The sequence continues at coordinate 110,983 of APFE030710974.1, read as the reverse complement.
TCTATCAAAGTAAATCAATCACATTGGTAAATAAGTTATTCACTGGTCTTACTATGGACATTATAAAATGTTCCATGATATTTTTGTACAAATGTTTAAATTTTCTAATAATTTTATAGTCTATATAAAGTTTTGGTGAATTTTCAAGATAAAATAATGTTATCCTATAAAATTTGGGCATTTAGTTTAAAATATTAGAAATTGATGTTTTTTTAAACATGGAAGATTAAACCATTAAATACAAATATTAGCCCATAAAATTCTACTATTGATTATTACATGGACAAGTATGTCTATTTTGGAATAGAGTTCAAAAACTTTATTATAATTATAACTAATCATCAGCTCCATAGTATATTTTCGAATATTCTTATGCATTTATACTCTTTTAAATAAATAAATGACATGAATAAGTATTATAAGGAATCAGTTATGATTTTTTAATTATGCGATATTGATAAACCGTGATATTGATATATTATTATAATAAAACATATATACAGCATAACAAAATCTCTCTCACACACACACATATATATACATATTCACATACCACTAAATAAACATAACCATTTTGATTTAGATGAACATTTTTTTCCTTATGAATTAGTTTTAAAAAGAGTTTACTTGGGTTGGTGAAAAAAGTTTCAAAAAAATCTAATGGTTGGAATGTTAAATCTTTTTTTATAATAAATATAGATTAACATCATCAAAAATCTATGAAGAAACCAAAATCCTAAAACTTGAAAAATATAGAAATTTAAAACCTGATTTTTTTTGGCTTCAGATTCCTTTCAATGAAGTTCAGTTATACGTTATCATTAATGTTGCCTCATTAATCCGTCAGAACATTAATGATCAGAAATCGTTGTAGTCTTACTTGAATAACTTCTCCGCCAGCGGCTCCTTTAATGTATTTGGCGAGCCATTAGGAAACAAGAAATTGCGTCACTTTCCGAGTTGCTGCCAGTGCCAATTGTGTTAAACACCCTATTATATGGCTGGATGAAACTGGGCAACCTAGAAATTTGTTCATTTGAATGATTACACCCGGAACCACGCTTCTTCAATGTACATGTGTCTCTATATGCCATGGGCGAATGCCATGCTTCTTCTTCAATGTACATATGTCCCTATATCTAGTCAAATTTGCCATCCCCATACATCCTGACCCACTTACTCTCAAAGTTGGCACGCCTTTAAATACTATGGCGCTACTATATTCATTCGTCTATCCATTATTCAATTCTCCCCCAACAAGAAGTGTTTGCCAGATTATGCAAAAGATTGTTTGCTTTTTTGCTCCTCCAACTCGAACATTTGCTTCATCCTTAATTGACTCCTGCATCATTCCAAATGGACCATCCATCAAATGATCATCATTGTTTAATTTAGTTAATATTGCAATGTTAATGGTAGACGTCTCATCTCCTCTTGTAATGGTAAGGAATACGAATTGGTTAAAGGTGGGTTATTCTCGCTATAGGTGCCCTGAGGCGGAGGTAATTGTAAGTTCAACTTGTTAGAAATAATAATTTCAATCACCGCAATAAACATTTTCAGAAATATTTTTGCACGTTGAATTTCTGTTTGAAGATGGAACGATTGAGCCACGCATGAACCATTCCAAACCCAACAAGGAATTTAAAGTATTTACTATATTTTGTTAAATAGATATGGGAAAACATTCATTTAGCAACTATTGCCAACACTCCACAAACACCTAAGCGATTCTGATCACACTCAACAACAACATCATATTAATTATTTTTCTTTGTCATGAATTAAATGTAAAATCGTATGGTGAGTTAAATATGAATGCAAAAATCATTTTGTAGAAGAGAGGGTAAGAGAATTAAGGAGAAAAAGAGCGCAAGTCTCTTAGGAGAAAATGGTGGAGCAAATTTTGGTAGGCAAGTGAAAAAACACATTTATTGTGTTTCACTGTGTGTTATTCTGTGTGAATGTAAATCGCTGTAAACCTTTGTTTTACTTGGTTAATGAGCCACAGCCTCATGTCAATGTATTTTCAAGATTTAGTGTTGCTCCAAAATTGCATTGTTTTACTCTCTATTTTTTCCATGAGTGATCATTTTTAAATCTATGTAATAGCTCCGCATCCAGGTTGGTGAAATCAGCTTGAAATCAGCTTCTCGAATGTCATAGACCTCCGGGAAATTACCTCTACGGTAAGTAACTTTGCGAAATATTTTACTCTACCTCTTCGCTTAAATTTTTCTTCAATATTTCTAACATGGTCTGATACCAATTGTTAAGAAATTCACTGCCTAACATAAATAATTACTGAGAGGAATAAATATAAAAATTACCAGCAATAACCATAAACACATAAACACAAATGTTTATCTAAGAAAACCCCAAATCTAAGGAAAAACCCAACCTAATAAGATCTTATTAGCATTGGCTAAAACCCTGGCCAATCCGACCAAGTGAATCTTCACCGCTCGGACCAATTGAATCATAATTACTAAGAGAAATAAATATAAAAATAACCAGCAATAACCATAAACACAAACACAAATGTTTATCCAGGAAAATCCCAAATCTAGGGAAAAACCCAACCTAATAAGATCTTATTAGCATTGGCTAAAACCCTTGGCCAATCCGACCAAGTGAATCTTCACCGCTCCGACCAAGTGAATCTTCACTGCTCACCTCCAAGTCTTGCATTACAATGAAGTGCTTACAGAGTTTTATAAGCTCCATTACATATAATACCACCCGCATAATATTATGGGTGCACAATACCATGTGCCCCAAAACCATCACTGTTTAACCTGGTCAACTTTGACTCTATCCCGAGTCAAGTTTATCTAACATAGAGTGGATTAAATATTGTTACTGTAAAACCAATTGTTTTTACTAGTAGTAATACTTGTTTTGAGGGCAGATTGTTTTTAACATATTTACCAGCAAGTAAAAATGATTTTTTCATTCAGAAATGGCAACATCAAGCACACGCTTGACTAATCCTTAGCTACCTCAGTTTAATGGAAAAAATTATGATTATTGGGCTATTACAATGAAGGCCTTGTTTCTTCTCAAGACATTTGGGATTTGGTGGAGAATGGTTTTCAAGAACCAGTAGATGCAATAGAATACAATGCCTTATCTCAACAAGAAAGAGATTTGTTAAGGGACAACACGAAGAAGGATTTAAAATCCCTTTTTTATATTTTCCAGGCATTTCATGAAAGTATTTTCCCAAGGGTTGCAGTAGCAAAAAGGTCCAAGCAAGCATGGGACACCCTCCAGACAGCCTACAAGACATGAAAAAATTCAAGACAACAAAACTGCAAATGTTGAGGAGAGATTTTCAAACACTTTGTATGAAAGAGTCTTAGAATGTAGACTCATTTTCTACACATGTAAGTGGGTTGGTTACTCAAATCAGGTCTCATGGTGAGACACTTGAGGAAAGAAGAATAGTTGAGAAAGTTTTGAGAAGTTTGCCAGCAAGGTTTGATGCCATTGTTGTGGCCATAGAAGAGACAAAGCATCTCTCACAGTTCTTAGTAGATGAGCTTAATGCATCACTAATTTTTCATGAACATATATTGAATAGAACAAAAATCTTCTCAATGGAGCATGCCTTCAAGACACAAGTGTCATTTGGTTAAGGTTGAGGCAAAGGAAGATAATATACTAGAGGAAGAGGAAAAAGCCCACACAGAGGTGGAAGAAGCAGCTCTTCAAGCTCAAATGGAAAAGGCAACATTCAAAATCCAAGTCGAGGCCCAAACCAAAATCAAGCACAAGATCAGAGGTATGATAAATCTCAAGTTCAATGTCATCACTGTAAGAAGTATGGTAATTATGCAAATGAATGTAGAAAGAAGCAATATGACATTAGTAACAAACCAAGTGTAAATTTCACAAAAGAAAATCAGAACTATGATAGCATGTTTTTAGCTTGTAATGTAGCACATGAAAAACAAAGTGATATATGATATCTAGATTCAGGGTGTAGCGACCACATGTCAAGAAACATAGACATGTTTTCAAATCTAGATGAAAGTATGAAATTTGAAGTGACATTAGGGACTAATAGCAAAGTCTCTGTCATGGGAAAAGGAAGAGTTAATATCCTAACAATGAAGGGGGATAACAAGTACATCTCAGATGCTTACTTTGTCCCCAGTCTTAAACATAACCTCATAAGCATTGGATAGCTCATGCAAAAGGGCTGCAATGCCTTTTTCAAGAATTGTATGCAAAATTTTGGATAGGCCTCCAAGCAGGAAGTTGATTGCAAAGGTTCAGATGAAAAACAATAGAATGTTTCCCTTAAAATTAAAATCAGATTTGCAGAAAGAAGGTACACAAGCACAACTATCTATGAACTCACAAGAAGGTACGCGAAAAGAGGCATCTATCATACAAATATACTTTCAAGCAGAGGTAAAAGATGAAAACTAGTTATGGCATTTGAGATTTGGACATCTCAACTTTTGACATTTGAATTTTCTGCATAAGAAAGACATGGTGAATGGTTTACCACTCTTAGAAAAACTAGACACCCTATGTCAAGGATGTATTTTGGGCAAGCAACATAAAGAGACATTTCTAGTAGGCAAGTTATTAAGGGCAAAGGCACCATTGGAGATTGTCCACTCAGATTTATGTGGACCAATGCAGACACCATCAATTGGTGCCAACCACTATGTATTGACCTTCATAGATGACTAAACAAGGAAGACATGGGTCTTTGTCCTAAAACAGAGAAGTGAATTGTTTGAGCACTTTCCCCAATACAAGGCTCTTGTTGGGAAGCAAAGTGAACACTACATTAAAGTCCTTAGGACTGACAGAGGTGGCAAATATATCTAAAATGATTTCCTTCGATTTTGTAGGAAGCATGGAATTCACAAGCAATTTACAACAAGGTATACACCTTAGCAAAATGGTGTGGCGGAAAGGAAGAATAGAACCATTATAGATATGGAAAGGAGTATGTTGAAGGAAAAGCATTTGCCAAATCATTATTGGGATGAAGCTATTTCTTGTGCAACATATATCTTGAATATATGTCTAACCAAAAGCATCCCAAACATAGTTTCTGAAGAGGCATGGAGTGGAAGAAAGCATAGTGTCACTCACATGAGAGTTTTTGGATGTGTGGCGTATGCACATGTCTCGGATGAGTTGAGGAAGGATTTGGACAACAAGAGGGAGAAATGTATATTTTTTGGATACAGTGATGTATCCAAAGCATACAAACTCTATAATCCATCAACCAAGAAAGTCATAATCAGCAGAGATGTGCAGTTCATAGAAGAGGAAGCATGGGATGGAAGTTTAATGAAGACAGTTAATGTCAAAGCATGCATGCCACATGAGGACCAAGAGGATATAATAGTAGCAAGTAATTCCTCAACAGTGACTCCCTTTACTCCTATTCAAGCACAAAAAAGCAGGCAACAAGAAACACCATCAACAAATAATAGGACAATTTTGCGTAGCCAAACAAGTGCTTCTCCAAGCACACTGCAAAGTAGAACACTAGGTGACACGTTAAGCCCATCTTCAGCAAACACAAGAAGACCAAAATTTAGAAATTTAAATGAAAAATTATGAGAAAGATGAAGTTGATAGTAGCGTTGGTCTGAATTCCTTATTTGCCTTGTTTTGTCATGTAGATGACCCAATCCATTTTGAGGAAGCAATCAAAGAAGAAAAGTGTGTTGCGGAAATGGAGGAATAAATAGAAGCAATATAAAGGAATGACACATGGGAGTTAGTGAACCTTCCGAAAGGAAAACATGTCATTGGAGTAAAGTGGGTCAAGATTGAAAGGCACAAAGCAAGGCTAGTTGACAAAGGATACTAGCAGCATCATGTAAGAGATTACGTGGAGACGTTCGCGCCAATCACGTGGATGGAAACAATGCGCAGTTGTGGCGATTGCCACACAACACAAATGGAGAGTGTATCAGATGGATGTAAATTCATCGTTCTTGAATGGAGTGCTGAAAGAGGAAGTGTATGTTGCACAATTGCCTAATTATGAGGTTGAAGGCCAAAAGTATATCGGTTGAGGAAAGCTCTTTATGGGTTGAAGCAAGCACCATGTGCATGGTACAGCAGGATAGATGCTTACTTGTTGGACAATGGTTTTGACAAATGTGACAGTAAGCCTACTCTCTACATCAAAGAGAGTGAAGGTAAGATTCTCATTTTCCTCTGATATGTAGATAATTTGATTTTTACAGGCAGTGATAATTTCCTCATTGCTGATTTCAAATAAGTCATGAAGAGTGAATTTGAAATCACTGACTTGGGATTGCTAAGATATTTTTTGGGCATAGAAGTGAAGCAAACAGAAAATGGCATTTTTATCTCTCAAGTGAAGTATGTGGTAGAAATTTTGGAGAGGTTTAAAAGGAAGAACAGTAAGTGCACACCAACTCCAACTACCATAGGGTTGAAGTTGAGCAAAGATGATTGCAGCAACAATGTCAATCCGACATTATACAAAAGCATGATAGGCAACTTGATGTATTTGACCGCCACTAGGCTGGATATAATTTATGGATTAAGTTAGTGTCATGGTTCATGGAGACACCAAAGGAGACACATTTTCAAGCAACAAAAAGGATTCTAATAAATGTCAATGGGACAAAAAAGTATGGCATTTTGTACAAAGCAACAAGTGATTTCACGTTGGTTGGTTACACTGACAATGATTGGGCAGTCAGTGTCGATGCTAGAAAGAGCACATCAGGATATGCTTTTCATTTGGGTTCTGGAGCCATTTCATGGGCCTCTAAGAATAAGCCAATAGTGTCACTATCAACAACAGAAGATGAATATGTCGCAGTAATAGTATCCGTGCGTCACGCAGTTTGGATGAGAAGGATTTTGAGGGATCTTCGTCATGACCAAGAGGGAGAGACAACTATTTTCTGTGAAAACACCTTAGCAATTGCATTATCAAAGAATTATGTCTTCCATAAGAGGACCAAGCATATTGATGCTAAATATCATTTTATTAGAGAGTTGATTAACAATGATGAAATTGTGTTGCAACACTGTAGATCAGAGGAACAATTTGCTGATATTTTCACAAAGCCATTGGCAGGTTAAATTTTTTTTATCTCAGAAATAGTTTCGAAATTATCAATGGTGGAAACAGTTTGGAAATTATCAATGGTGGAAATTGGATTAAGGGGAAGTGTTGGAAATAATAATCCCATCCACCGCAATAAACATTATAACAACATCAATACTTGTTAAAAATATTTTTGTAGGTTGCGTCTCTATTTGAAGATGAAAGGACTGAAGCCAAGGGCGAACCATTTTGAAAAGCAACAAGGAATTCAAAGCATTTAATGTATTTTGATAAATAGATATGGGAAAGCATTCATTCAGCGACTATTTCTCACACTCCATAAACACCTGCGTGATTCTGATCACACTCAACAACAACATCATATTAATTATTTTGCTCTGTCCTGAATTAAATCTAAAATCCCATATTAAGTTAAATATGAATGTAAAAGTCATTTTGTAGAAGAGAGGGTAAGAGAGTTAAAGAAAAAAAGAGTGCAAGTCTCTGAGGAGAAAATGGTGGAGCAAATTTTGGTGGGTGTGTGAAAAACAATAGCTACTGTATTTTACTATGTGTTATTTAGCATGAATGTAAATCACTGTAAATAATTTTTTTACTTGGTGAATGAGCCGCAACCTCATTTGAATGTATTTTCAATATTTATAAGTTAATCCTAAGTATTAGTGTTGCTCCAACATTACATTTTTTTATTCTCTTTTATCATGAGTGATTATTTTTAAGTCTATGTAATAGCTCCCCAAAATCTAGGTCCATGAAATCAGTTTCGCGAATAATGAGCTGGAACCTCATGTGAATGTATTTTCAAGATTTATAAGTTAATCCTAAGTCTTAGTGTTGCTCCAGCGTTACATTTTTTTACTTTCTTTTATCATGAGTGATTATTTTTAAGTCTATATAATAGCTCCCCAAAATCTAGGTCCATGAAATCAGTTTAGCGAATGTCATAGACCTCCGTGAGATTACCTCTCTGGTGCGGAAGTAGCTTTGCAAAATATTTTACTCTGCCTCTCGGAGTAAATTTTTCTTCAATATTTCTAACATGGTATCAGAGCAAGTTAAATATTGTTAGTGTAAAAACAAGTGTTTTTACTAGCAGTAAGAATTGTTTTGAGGGCAGATTGTTTTTAGCATATTTACTAGCAGGTACAAAGTCCGAAATGGCAACGTCAAGCACAAGCTTGAATAATCCAGCATATTTACTAGCAGGTATTTCTTCAATATTTCTAACATGGTATCAGAGCAAGTTAAATATTGTTAGTGTAAAAACAAGTGTTTTTACTAGCAGTAAGAATTGTTTTGAGGGCAGATTGTTTTTAGCATATTTACTAGCAGGTACAAAGTCCGAAATGGCAACGTCAAGCACAAGCTTGAATAATCCAACATATTTACTAGCAGGTAGAAAGTCGTTTTTCAATCAGAAATGGCAACGTCAAACACAAGCTTGACTAATCAAATGGCAACGTCAAACACAAGCTTGACTAATCCTCAGTGACCTGTGACCTCAGTTTAATGGAAAAAATTATGATTATTGGGTTATTACAATGAAGGCCATGTTTTCTTCTCAAGACATTTGGGATTTGGTGGAGAATGGTTTTCAAGGACCAGCAGATGCATCAACATACAATGCCTTATCTCAACAAAAAATATATTTGTTAAGGGACAACAGGAAGAAGGATTCATGAAAGTATTTTCCCAAGGGTTGCAGTAGCAACGAAGTCCAAGCAAGCGTGGGACACCATCCAGACATCCTACCAAGGCATGGAAAATGTCAAGACAACAAAATTGCAAATGTTGAGGGGAGATTTTGAAACACTTTGCATGAAAGAGCCTTAGAATGTAGACTCGTTTTTTATAATTTTAAGTAGTGGTTACTCAAATCAGATCTCATGGTGAGGCACTTGAGGAAAGAAGAATAGTTGAGAAAATTTTGAGAAGTTTGCCAGCAAGGTTTGATGCCATTGTTGTGGCCATAGAAGAGACAAAGGATCTCTCAAAGTTCTCAATGGATGAGTTTAATGCATCACTAATTTCTCATGAACATAGACTAAATAGAGAAACAAGCTCCTCATTGGAGCATGCCTTCAAGACACAAGTATCATTTGTTCAAGGACAAGGAGGAGGAAGATCATATACTAGAGGAAGAGGAAGAATCCCACAGAGAGGTGGAAGAAGTAGCCCTTAAAGCTCACATGGAAGAGGCAACATTCAAAATCCAAGTCAAGACCCAAGCCAAAATCAAGCACAAGGTCAGAGGTATGATAAATCTCAAGTTCAATGTCATTACTATAAGAAGTATGGTCATTATGCAAATGAATTAGAAAGGAGGAATATGACATTAGTAACAAACCAAGTCCAAATTTCACAAAATAAAATCAGAACCATGATAGCATGTTTTTAGCTTGTAATATATCACAATAAAAACAAAGTGATGTATGGTATCTAGATTCAGGGTGTAGCAACCACATGTCAGGAAACATAGAAATATTTTCAAATCTAGATGAAAGTATGTGAAATATGAAGTGACATTAGGGACTGATAGCAAAGTCTCTGTCATGGGAAAAGGAAGAGTTAATATCCTAACAAAGAAGGGGGAGAATAAGTACATATGAGATGTTTACTTTGTCCCCAGTCTGAAACATAACCTTATAAGCATTGGACAACTCATGAAAAGGGCTACAATGTAATTTTCAAGAATGATGTATGCACAATTTTGGATAGGCCTCCAAGTAGACAGTTGATTGCAAAGGTTCAGATGAAAAACAATAAAATTTTACCCTTAAAATTAAAATCAAATTTGTAGAAAGAAGGTGCACAAGCACAACTATCTATGAACTCACAAGAAACTGCGTGAAAAGAGGCAGTTGTCATACAAGTAAACTTTCAAGCAGAGGTAAAAGATTAAAACTGGTTATGGCATTTGAGATTTGGAATCTCAACTTTGGAGGTTTGAATTTGTTGCATAGGAAAGGCATGATGAAGAATTTACCACTCATAGAAAAACCAAACACCCTATGTGAAGGATGTATCTTGGGAAAGCAACATAGAGAGACATTTCCAGCAGTAAAGTCAATAAGGGCAAAGGCACCTTTGGAGATTGTCCACTCAGATTTATGTGGACCAATGCAGACACCATCAATTGGTGGTAACCACTATGTATTGACTTTCATAAATGACTACACAAGGAAGACATGGGTTTTTCTCCTAAAATAGAAAAGTGAAGTGTTTGACCGCTTTCGCCAATACAAGGATCTTGTTGAGAAGCAAGGTGGATACTACATCAAGGTCGTTAGGACTGACAGAGTTGGCGAATATATCTCAAATTATTTCCTTCGATTTTGCAGGGAGCATGGAATTCACAACCAGTTTACAACAAGGTATACACCTCAGTAAAATGGTGTGGCAGAAAGAAAGAATAGGACCATTATGGAGATGACAAGGAGTATGTTGAAGGAAAATAATTTTCCAAATCATTATTGGGTTGAAGTTGTCACTTGTGTAGCATATATCTTAAATAGATGTCCCACCAAAAGCATCTAGAACATAGTTCCTAAAGAGGCATGGAGTGAAAGAAGCATAGTGTCACTCACATGAGCATTTTTGGATTTGTGGCATATGCACATGTCCTGGATGAGTTGAGGAAGAAGTTGGACAGCAAGGGGGAGAAATGTATATTTTTTGGATACATAGATGTATCCAAAGCATACAAACTCTACAATCCATCAACCGAGAAAGTCATAATCATCAGAGATGTGAATTTCATAGAAGTGGAAGCATGGGATGGAAGTTTAGAGAAGACAGTCAATGTCAAAGCATGCATGCCACATGAGGACCAAGAGGATATAATAGTAGCAAGTAATTCCTCAACAGTGACTCCCTTTACTCCTATTCAAGCACAACAAAGCAGGCAACAAGAAACACTATCAACAAATAATAGGACAATTTTGCGTAGCCAAACAAGTGCTTCTCCAAGCACACTGCAAAGCAGAACACTAGGTGACACGTTAAGCCCATCTTCAGCAAGCACAAGAAGACCAAAATTTAGAAATTTAAATGAAAAATTATGAGCAAGATGAAGTTGATAGTAGCGCTGGTCTGAATTCCTTATTTGCCTTGTTTTGTCATGTAGATGACCCAATCCATTTTGAGGAAGCAGTCAAAGAAGAAAAGCGTGTTGCGGAAATGGAGGAAGAAATAGAAGCAATAGAAAAGAATGACACATGGGAGTTGGTGAACCTTCCGAAAGTAAAACATGTCATTGGAGTAAAGTGGGTCTATAAGACCAAAAGAAACATTGAGGGAAAGATTGAAAGGCACAAAGCAAGGCTAGTTGTCAAAGGATACAAGTAGCAACATGGAAGATATTAGGCGGAGACGTTCACGCCAGTCGCGCAAATGGAAACATTGCGTGAATTTGTGGCGATTGCCACACAACACAAATGGAGAGTGTATCGTATGGACGTAAAATCATCGTTTTTGAATGGAGTGCTAAGAGAGGAAGTGCATGTTGTGCAACTGCCTAGTTATGAGGTTGAAGGCCAACAAGACAATGTGTAACGGTTGAGGAAAGCTCTTTATGGGTTGAAGCAAGCACTGCGTACATGGTATAGTAGGATAGATGCTTACTTGTCGTACAATGGTTTCGACAAGTGTGATGGTGAGCCTACTCTCTATATCGAAGAGAGAGAAGGTAAGATTCTCATTGTCGTCTTATATGTAGATGATTTGATTTTTATAGGCAGTGATGATTTCCTCATTTCTGATTTCAAACAAGTCATGACGAGTGAATTTGAAATGACTTGGGATTGCTAAGATATTTTTTGGGCATAGAAGTGAAGAAAACATAAAATGGCATTTTTATCTCTCAAGCGAAGTATGTGGTAGAAATTTTGGAGAGGTTTAAAATGTAGAACAACAAGTCCGCACCAATGCCAACTGTCATAGGGTTGAAGTTGAGTAAAGAAGATTGCAACAACAATGTCAATCTGGCATTATACAAAAGCATGATAGGTAGCTTGATGCATTTGACTGCCGCTAGGCCAGATATAATGTATGCACTAAGTTTGGTGTCAAGGTTCATGGAGACACCTAAGGAGACACATTAGCAAGCAACGAAAAGGATTCTAAGGTATGTCAATGGGACAAAACAATATGGAGTTTTCTACACAGCAACAAGTGATTTCATGCTGGTTGGTTACAATGACAGTGATTGGGCAGGTAGTGTCAATGACGAAAAGTGCACGTCAAGATATGTTTTTCATTTGGTTTCCGCAGCCATTTCATGTGCCTCCAAGAAGCAACCAATAATGTCACTATCAACAACTGAACATGAATATGTTGCAGCGACAACAACAATGTGTCAGGCATTTTGGATGAGAAGGATGTTGAGGGATCTTTGCCATGACCAAGAGGGAGCGACAACTATTTTTTGCGACAACACCTCAGGAATTGCATTATAAAAGAATTTTTCCTTCCACAAGAGGACCAAGCATATTGATGCTAAATATCATTTTATTGGAGAGTTGATTAACAATGGTGAAATTGTGTTGCAGCATTGCAAGTCACAGGAACAAGTTGCTAATATTTTCACAAAGCCATTGGCAGGGGAAAGTTTTGTTTATCTCAGAAACTATTTGGGAATTGTCAATGGTAGAAATTGTGATTAAGGGGGAGTGTTGGAAATAATAATCCCAACCACCGCAATAACATTCTCACAACATCCATTCTTGTTAGAAATATTTTTGTAGGTTGCTTCTCTGTTTGAAGATTGAAGGACTAAAGCCAGGCATGAACCATTCCGAAACAAAATAAGGAATTTAAAGAATTAAATGTATTTTTCTAAATAGATATGGGCAAGCATTCATTCAGGGACTATTGTCCACACTCCACAAACACCTGCGCGATTCTGATCACACTCAACAACAACATCATATTAATTATTTGGCTCTGTCATGAATTAAATGTAAAATTTTATGTTGAGATAAATATGAATGCAAAAGTCATTTTTTAGAAGATATGGTAAGAGAGCTAAAGAAAAAATAGTGCAAGTATATGTAATAGCTCCGCAAAATCCAGGTCCATGAAATTAGCTTTGTGAATGTCATAGACCTCCGTGAAATAACCTTAGTAGTGTGAAAGTAGCTTTGCAAAATATTTTATTCTTCCTCAGCGCATAATTTTTTCTTCAATATTTCTCACATGGTATCACAGTGGGTTAAATATTTTTAGTGTGGAAACAAGTGATTTTACTAGTAGTAAGAATTGTTCTGAGGGAAGATTGTTTTTAGCATATTTACTAGCAGGTAGAAAGTTTTTTTTCACTCAGAAATGGCAACATCAAGCACAAGCTTGACTAATCCTCAACTACCTCAGTTTAATGGAAAAAATTATGATTATTGGTCTATTACAATGAAGGCCCTGTTTTCTTCTCAAGACATTTGGGATTTGGTGGAGAATGGTTTTCAAGAACCAGTAGATGCAGCACCATACAATGCCTTATCTCAACAAGAAAGAGATTTTTAACAAAAAGAAGAAGGATTCAAAAGCCCTATTTTATATTTTCCATACAGTTCATGAAAGTATTTTCCCAAGGGTTGCAGCAGCAACGAAGTCCAAGCAAGCATGGGACACCCTACCAAGGCATGGCAAAAGTCAAGACAACAAAACTGCAAATGTTGATGAGAGATTTTGAAAAAATTTTCATGAAAGAGTCTGAGAATGTAGACTCATTGTTTACACATGTAAGTGGAATGGTTACTCAAATCATGTCTCATGGTGAGATACTTGAGGAAAGAAGAATAGTTGAGAAAGTTTTGAGAAGTTTGCAAGCAAGTTTTGATGCCATTTTTGTGGCCATAGTAGAGACATAGGATCTCTCACAGTTCTCAGTGGATGAGCTTAATGCATCACTGGTTTCTAATGAACATAGACTGAATAGAGCAACAAGCTCCTCAATGGAGCATGCCTTCAAGACAATAGTATCATTTGGTCAAGGTTGAGGCAGAGGAAGATCATATAATAGAGGAAGAGGAAGAAGCCCACATAGAGGTGGAAGAAGCAACCCTTCAAGCTCAAATGGAAGAGGCAAGATTCAAAATCCAAGTCAAGGCCCAAGCCAAAATCAAGCACAAGGTTAGAGGTATGATAAATCTCAAGTTCAATGCCATTACTGTAAAAAGTATGGTCATTATCAAATGGATGTATAAAGAAGCAATATGACATTAGTAACAAACCAAGTGTAAATTTCACAAAAGAAAATCAAAACCATGATAGCATGTTTTTAGCTTGTAATGTAGCACAAGAAAAACAAAGTGATATATGGTATCTAGATTCAGGGTGTAGGAACCACATGTCAGGAAACATAGAAATGTTTTCAAATCTAGATGAAAGTGTGAATTCTGAAGTGACATTAGGGACCGATAGAAAAGTCACTGTCATGGGAAAAGGAAGAGTTATTATCTTAACAGAGAAGAGGGAGAAGAAGTACATCTTAGATGTTTACTTTGTCCCCGGTCTGAAACATAAGCTCATAAGCATTGGATAGCTCATGTAAAAGGGATACAATGTCTTTTTCAAGAATGATGTATGCACAATTTTTGATAGGCCTTGTCATGCGGAAAGAGTTATTTTTGCGGACAAACCTAACCTCCCTAGGAGTCTAAGACTCTCTAGTGACAAACAAGACAAACAAGAGCAATCCTTTTCTAAACATACATTATTCTATGAGAAACCAAGTGTTGTTCGATCCTACCTCAAATCCAACGCTTGTTGTAGCAGTCCAGCCTTGCGGATCTAGATGAGCTCCTCCTTCACTTTAAGACCTGCATACACTAACAGTCAAATGATTACATAACACCTGAATATTTCATAAAACAAAGCATTTCATCATATAGACCAAGGAGTACATGAAATAATTCATTAACAACAAATCATTGAGAAGAATGGACTTATTTGTATTAAGGAAACAAAAAAGGAACCATTACAACCTGAGCCTTGGTGTTGTGCAAGCTACTCCCAGGGTCCAACAAGAGATTTCCTCTACTTTGACAAGCTCACCCACTCCCAATATGGCAACAAGGAAGGATAGTGATCTCTCCTCACAAGTCAACAATGGAAGTCCAAATTCCAGCAGCATTTACCCTTTAGAATGTTCAGCTTTCAACCTTCCTTCCTCTGGCCCAAGGCCTGTATTTATAATGTTCTAGAGGAATTTATTCAGTTCCAACATCAATGGGATACTCCCTCTTTGGGATGGGGTAGCTCCTCTCTTGATGGGATAAGTTCCTCTATCATAGGGATGCATGAACCATCT
>APFE030710974.1:78976-91330 GCA_000404065.3 Pinus taeda | reverse complement strand
TTTTTAAAGATGAAACTCGCGCCTTTTGACCTTTACAGGGGTACGCACCCATCCTTTGACTTACAGAGCGTACAAGTACGTAGGTACAGTGTGTTTGGAGTGCATACACGCAGGCAAGGTAGAGAAAACCTGCGTACCCAGAGATAAACATGTTTTTAAGTGACTTTCTCTCTTTTTGAAGTTTGACATGAAGAGCAGA
The DNA here is from genome assembly GCA_000404065.3 of Pinus taeda. NCBI lineage: Eukaryota > Viridiplantae > Streptophyta > Pinopsida > Pinales > Pinaceae > Pinus > Pinus taeda. Next base: position 91,131 of record APFE030710974.1, on the reverse strand, counting down.
GGTATGAGGCTTGAAAAGGAGGATAATATGACTATTGATGGAGCCATATTAACTGTAGATAGTCATGGTGACAAATTTCAGTGTAACAGGCCTCCAAGCAGACAACTAATTACAAAGGTTCAGATGAAAAAAATAGAATGTTTCCCTTAAAATTAAGATCAGATTTTCACAAAGAAGGTGCATAAGCACAACTATCTATGAACTCACAAGAAGCTGCGCAAAAAGAGGCAGCTGTCATATAAGTAAACTTTCAAGCAGAGGTAAAAGATGAAAATTGGTTATGGAATTTGAGATTTGGACATCTCAACCTTGGAGGTTTGAATTTGCTCCATAGGAAAGGCATGGTGAAGGGTTTACCACTCATAGAAAAGCCAGACACCCTATGTGAAGGATGTATCTTGGGCAAGCAACATAGAGAGACATTTCAAGCAGGAAAGTCAGTAAGGGTGAAGGCACCTTTGGAGATTGTCCACTCAGATTTATGTGGACCAATGCAGACACCATAAATTGGTGGCAACCACTATGTATTGACCTTCATAGATGACTAAACAAGGAAGACATGGGTCTTTCTCCTAAAACAGAAAAGTGAATTGTTTGAGTGCTTTTGCCAATACAAGGATCTTGTTGAGAAGCAAAGTGGAAACTACATCAAAGTCCTCAGGAATAACAAAGGTGGTGAATAATTATCAAATGATTTCCTTTGATTTTTTAGGGAGCATGGAATTCACAAGCAATTTACAACAAGGTATACGCCTCACCAAAATGGTGTGGCAGAAAGGAAGAATAGGACCATTATGGAGATGGAAAGGAATATGTTGAAGGAAAAGAATTTTCCAAATGATTATTAGGCTGAAGCTTTCACTTGTGCAACATATATCTTGAAAATATGTCCAACCAAAAGTGTCTAGAACATAGTTTCTGAAGAGGCAAGGAGTGGAAGAAAGCATAGTGTCACTCACATTAGAGTTTTTGGATGTGTGGCATATGCACATGTCCCAGATGAGTTGAGGAAGAAGTTGGACAACGAGGGGGAGAAATGTATATTCGTTTGATACAATGATGTATCCAAGGCATACAAACTCTACAATCCATCAACCAAGAAAGTCATAATCAACAAAGATGTGCAGTTCATAGAAGAGGAAGCATAGGATGGAAGTTTAGAGAAGACAATCAATGTCAAATCATGCATACCGCATGAGGAATAAGAGGAATTAATAGTAGCAAGTAACTCCTCAACAATGACACCCTTTACTCCTATTCAAGTGCAACAAAGCAGGTAGCAAGAAACACCATAAAAAAATAATAGGATAGTTTCACGCAACCAAACAAGTGTTTCTCCAAGCACAACACCAAGTGACATGTCAAGTCCATCTTCAACAAGCTCAAGAAGAACAGAAATTAGAAATTTAAATGAAATTTATGAGCAAGATGAAGTTGATAGTAGCAATGGTTTGAATTCCTTATTTTCCTTGTTTTTCATGTAGATGATCCAATCCATTTTGAGGATGCAGTCAAAGAAGAAAAGTGGGTTGCGGCAATGGAAGAAGAAATAGAAGCAATAGAAAGGAATGACACATAGCAGTTAGTGAACTTTCCGAAAGGAAAACATTTCACTGGAGTAAAGTGGGTCTATAAGACCAAAAGAAACATTGAGGGAAAGATTGAAAGGTATAAAGCAAGGCTAGTTGTCAAAGGATACAATTAGTAGCGTGGAAGAGATTATGCGGAGATGTTCGCGCCAGTCGCGCGGATGGAAATAGTGCACGCAGTTGTGCCGATTGCTGTGAAGCACAAATGGAGAGTGTATGAGATTGATGTAAAATCAACATTCTTGAATGGATTGCAAAAAGAGGAAGTGTATATTGCACAACTGCCTTGTTATGAGGTTGATGCCCAATAAGCAAAGTGTATCGGTTGAGGAAAGCTCTTTATGGGTTGAAGCAAGCACCGCGTGCATGGTACAACAAGATAGATGCTTACTTGCTGGACAATGGTTTCAAAAAATGTGATGGTGAGCCTACTCTCTACATCAAAGAGAGCGAAGGTAAGATTCTCATTATCGTCTTATATGTAGATGATCTGATTTTTATAGGCAATGGTGATTTCCTCATTGCTGATTTCAAACAAGTCATGAAGAGTGAATTTGAAATGACTAACTTGGGATTGCTAAAATATTTTTTGGGCATAGAAGTGAAGTAAACAGAAAATGACATTTTTCTCTCAGGCGAAGTATGTGGTAGAAATTTTGGAGAGGTTTAAAATGCAGAACAACAAGTCCACACCAACTCCAATTATCATATTGTTGAAGTTGAGAAAAGAATATTGCAACAACAATTCCAATCCGACATTATACAAAAGCATGAGAGGCAGCTTTAAAGGCCACTAGGCCGGATAAAATGTATGCAGTAAGCTTGGTGTCAAGGTTCATGGAGACACCCAAGGAGACACATTGGCAAGCAACATAAAGGATTCTAAGGTATGCCGATGGGACAAAATAGTATGGAATTTTGTACACAACAACAACTGATTTCACGTTGGTTGGTTACACTAACATTGATTAGGCAGGCAATGTCGATGACAGAAAGAGCACGTCAGGATATGTTTTTCATTTGGGTTCTGGAGCCATTTCATGGGCCTCCAAGAAGCAACCAATAGCATCACTGTCAATAGCAGAAGCTGAATATGTCGCAGCAATAGTAGCAATGTGTCACGCAGTTTGGATGAGAAGGATGTTGAGGGATCTTTGTCAGGACCAAGAGGGAGCGACAACTATTTTCTGCGACAACATCTCAACAATTGCATTTTCAAATAATTATGTCTTCCACAAGAGGACCAAACATATTGATGTTAAATATCATTCTATTAGAGAGTTGGTTAACAATGTTGAAATTGTGTTGCAGCATTGCAGGTCAGAGGAACAATTTCCTGATATTTTCACAAAGCCATTGGCAGGTGAAAGTTTTGTTCATCTTAGAAACTATTTGGGAATTTTCAATGGTGTAAATTGTGATCGAGGGGTAGTGTTGGAAATAATAATCCCAACCACTGCAATAAACATTCTGACAATAGCCATACTTGTGAGAAATATTTTTGCAGGTTGCGTCTCTGTTAGAAGATGGAAGGACTGAAGCCTGGTGCGAACCATTCTGAAACACAACAAGCAATTTAAAGAATTTAATGTATTTTTATAAATAAATATTGGGAAGCATTCATTAAGTGACTATTGTTCACACTCCACAAACACCTGCGGGATTCTGATCACTCTCAACAACAAAATCATATTAATTATTTTGTTGTGTCATGAATTAAATGTAAAATCGTATGTTGAGTTGAATATGAATGTAATAGTCATTTTGTAGAAGAGAGGGTAAGAGAGTTAAAGAAAGAAAGAGTGCAAGTCTCTGAGGAGAAAATGGTGGAGAAACGTTTGGTGGGCAGGTGAAAAAAAACAGTTACTGTGTTTTACTGTGTTATTCCACGAATGTAAATCATTGTAAACCTTTGTTTTACTTGGTGAATGAGCCGCAAATTCATGTGAATGTATTTTCAAGATTTAGAAGTTAATCCTAAGTTTTAGTGTTTCTCCAACATTATATTGTTTTACTCTCTTTTTTTTCCATGAGTGATTATTTTTAAGTATATGTAATAGCTCCGCAAAATCCAGGTCCGTGAAATTAGCTTCGCGAATGTCATAGGCCGCCACAAAATTACCTCCACGGTGTGAAAGTATATTTGTGAAATATTTTACTTTGCATCTCCACATAAATTTTTCTTCAATATTTCTAACATGGTATCAGAGTGGGTCAAATATTGTTAGTGTAAAAACAAGTCTTTTTACTAGAAGTAAGAATTGTTTTGAGGGAAGATTGTTTTTAGCATGATTAGACATTGATCTAGGACTTCAATGATAGCTCAAATTTCAAAGTGTTCAAAAGTGTGTCCAAATTATATTCTTCCTGATTCTGGCGTGGTGAACGGTTCGAAAAAACGACACCGTATGGAGCAATTATCACATTCTGAAAAAGTTCAGTAAACTACAATTTTCAGGAATAATTTGATTTTTGGAAATATTAAAAAAAGAATATTTCAAGGAATATTATTTGGAACATTCTCTAAAATATTCGTTGGAATATTCCTTCTGGGTTGAACAATCAGGAGCTGACACATGGCAAGCCCGAAGGCCACCATGTGGCCCTGTATTGGTATTATAAAATATTGTTGGGGTCAAGTGGGATTGGACCCATGACCTCCGATAGGACCAGAACGCGACTACCAACTCCACTACACGTGTTTCTTAATAGTTATGGATTACTATTTGTAGTTATGTTATAATTGTTTGCGGTGTGGGGGTAAGGACTGTCAACGTTCTTACCCGCCCGTGGTCCCAAACGAATGTTCACATGTTCATGCCTTAAGCGTCGGCTGCGAAAATAGTTTGACATGCGGTTTGTGCATTAACTGTCGGCCTTATCCCTAACCTCCGGATTAACCGCCCTATGTGCACGCGCCGATGGTTCTGGTAATGGTCAGCCTAGTAGTCAAGCTTGGTGGAGCAGCAAAAAAGGTGTAATTTGCCAAAATTAGTGATAGTGAACTGCAATTTGCCAGATTTGGGGGAGTAATTCTAGGAGAGACTGAGTAAATGAACTCAAGAGGAAATTTTCAAGCTAAGAGAGTAAAAGAAGAGTCTACCTAGACTAATTTGGGCCTTCTGAAGCCATTGGAATAGTCCAGAGAAACTGAAGAAGCCATCTTCAAGGAGATTTCCATCCAAGGAGATTTTGGAGCTCAGGGCCACTAGGGGTTGGAGGTTGTTGCAAGAGCTACCCATATCCATTCTTAGCAAACAGACATTTGTTCCTAACTGTAATGAACCTTATGAATCGAATGAAGGTATTTTAAAAATAATTTGGAGACTTCTAAATGACAAGATGATGAAGGGAATTTTCAGGTAGCCCAGAGCCAACCGTGGAGGAAGGCCTAGATCAGGGATGCAGTGCTAATTTTGAGAAAATGAATAGTCATTTGTTGTTGTCAGATATGTGCTAGAGATAGTAGCAGAGGTTTTAGAGACATTTGAATCATTCTGAAGGAGTTTGTGCCATTAAGAAGCTGAGGGAAGCTCAGTGCACCTATTGAAGGAATCAAGTCCAAGGGAGCCTAGATCTGCTTGCACAATGAGGACAACCATGATAGGGATATAGATGGTTTTCCAAGCCCATTGGTTTAGTTCAGTAACCTCTAGAGTTGAGTGTGAAACTTTTAAAAGAATTCAAGCCATAATCCCAAAGAGCCAAGTCAAATTGACAAGAGCTCATGGAGATGTAGCCCACGAGATCAGGGTGAACAACTTATTAAATTTTTTGTTATGTGTGATTTTTATTTGTTGCATTATATTTATGATATATATGATTAATATCAGCAGAAACAAATCAAGTTAAAGCAATTAAACATATGAAAACAAGAAAACACATACACCTGTTTCAAGTACATAATTTCGCAATTGTCAACATAAGCTAGATCATGTTTGTTTAAGCTTTAGAGTGGGAGGTTCTTGTAAGCATGACAAGATGTTCAAACCCTCATTTCAGATCATAGCATATTTACCAGTAGGTAGAAAGTTTTTTTCACTAAAAAATGGAAACATCAAGCACAAGCTTGACTAATCCTCAGCTACCTCAATTTAATGGCAAAAATTATGATTATTGGGCTATCACAATGAAGGCCCTGTTTTCTTCTCAAGACATTTTGGATTTGGTGGAGAATGGTTTTTAAGAACTAGTAGATGGAGTAGCATACAATGACTTATCTCAATAGGAAAGAGATTTGTTAAGGGACAATAGGAAGAAGGATTCAAAAGCCCTGTTTTGTATATTCCAAACATTTCATAAAATTATTTTCCCAAGGGTTGCAGGAGCAACAAAGTCCAAGCAAGCATGAGACACCCTCCAGATAGCCTACTAAGGCACGGGAAAAGTCAAGACAACAAAACTGCAAATGTCGAGGAGATATTTTGAAACACTTTGTGTGAAAGAGTCTCAGAATGTAGACTCATTTTTTACGCATGTAAGTACGTTGGTTGCTCAAATCAGGTCTCATAGTGAGACATTTGAGGAAAGAAGAATAGTTGAGAAAGTTTTGAGAAGTTTGCCAGTAAGGTTCCATGCCATTGTTGTGGCCATAGAAGAGACAAAGGATCTCTCATAGTTGTCAGTGGATGAGCTTAATGCATCACTAATTTCTCATGAACATACACTGAATAGAGCACAAGCTCCTAATTGGAGCATGCCTTCAGGACACAAGTATAATTTGGTCAAGGTCGAGGCAGAGGAAGATCATATACTAGAGGAAGAGGAAGAAGCCCACACAGAGGTGGAAGAAGCATCCCTTCAAGCTCAAATGGAGAGGCAAGATTCAAAATCCAAGTCAAGGCCCAAGCCAAAATTAAGCACAAGGTCAAAGGTATGATAAATCTCAAGTTCAATGTCATTACTGTAAGAAGTATGGTCATTATGCAAATGAATGTAGAAAGAAGCAATATGAAATTAGTAAAAAACCAAGTGTAAATTTCACAAAAGAAAATCAGAACCATGATAGCATATTTTTAGCTTGTAATGTAGCACAAGAAAAACAAAGTGATATATGGTATCTAGATTTAGGGTGTAGAAACCACATGTTAGGAAACATAGAAATGTTTTCAAATCTAGATGAAACTGTGAAATTTGAACTGAGATTAGGGATTGATAGCAAAGTCTCTGTCATGGGAAAAGGAAGAGTTAATATCCTAACAAAGAAGGGGGGGAAGAAGTACATCTCAGATGTTTACTTTGTCCCCAGTCTGAAGCATAACATCATAAGCATTGGACAACTCATGCAAAAGGGATACAATGTCTTTTCCAAGAATGATGTATGCACAATTTTGGATAGGCCTCCAAGCAGATAGTTGATTGCAAAGGTTCAGATAAAAAACAATAGAATGTTTCCCTTAAAATTAAAATCAGATTTGTAGAAAGAAGGTGCATAAGCACAACTATCTATGAACTCACAAGAAGTTGCGCGAAAAGAGGTAGCTATCATACAACTAAACTTTCAAGCAGAGGTAAAAGATAAAAACTAGTTATGGCATTTGAGATTTTGACATCTCAAATTTGGAGGTTTGAATTTACTGCATAGGAAAGGCATGCTGAGGGTTTACCACTCATAGAAAACTAGACAGCCTATGTGAAGGATGTATCTCGGGCAAGCAACATAGAGAGATATTTCTAGCAGGAAATCCAGTAAGGGCGAAGGCACCTTTGGAGATTGTCCACTCAGATTTATGTGGACCAATGCAGACACCATCAATTGGTGGCAACCACTATGTATTGACCTTCATAGATGACTACACAATCAAGACATGAGTCTTTCTCCTAAAACATCAAATTGAAGTGTTTGAGTGCTTTCACCAATAAAAGGCTTTTGTTGAGAAGCAAAGTGGACACTACATAAAAGTCCTCAGGACTGACAGAGGTGGTGAATATATCTCAAATTATTTCCTTAGATTTTGTAGGGAGCATGGAATTCACAACCAGTTTACAACAAGGTATACACCTCAGCAAAATGGTGTGACAGAAAGAAAGAATAGGACCATTATGGAGATGACAAGGAGTATGTTGAAGGAAAAGAATTTCCCAAATCATTATTGGGCTGAAGTTGTCACTTGTGCAACATATATCTTGAATAGATGTCACACCAAAAGCATCCAGAACATAGTTCCTGAAGAGGCATGGAGTGAAAGAAAGCATAGTGTCACTCACATGAGTGTTTTTGGATGTGTGGCATATGCACATGTCTTGGATGAGTTGAGGAAGAAGTTGGACATCAAGGGGGAGAAATGTATATTTGTTGGATATAGCGATGTATCCAAAGCATACAAACTATACAATCCATCAACCGAGAAAGTCATAATCATCTGAGATGTGCATTTCATAGAAGAGGAAGCATGGGATGGAAGTTTAGAGAAGACAGTCAATGTCAAAGCATGCATGCCACATGAGGGCGACGAAGAATTAACAATAGAAAGTAATTCCTCAATAGTGACTCCCTTTACTCCTATTCAAATGCAACAAATCAGGAAGCAAGCAACACCATTAACAAATAATATGACAGTTTCACACAGCAAAACAAGTGCTTCTCCAAGCACACCGCAAAGCGTAACACCAAGTGACATGTCAAGCCTATGTTCAGCAAGCACAAGAAGACCAAAATTTAGAAATTTAAATGAAATTTATGAGCAAGATGAAGTTGATGGTAGCGCTGGTCTAAATTCCTTATTTTCCTTATTTTTTCATGTAGATGACCTAATCCACTTTGAGGACACAGTCAAAGAAGAAAAGTGGGTTGCGGCAATGAAGGAAGAATTAAAAGCAATAGAAAGGAATGACACATGAGTGTTAGTGAACCTTCCGAAAGGAAAACGTGTCATTGGAGTAAAGTGTGTCTAGAAGCCCAAAAGCAACATTGAGGGAAAGATTGGAAGGCATAAAGCAAGGCTAGTTGTCAAAGGATACAAGCAGCAGCATGGAAGAGATTACGCGAAGATGTTCGTGCCAATTTCATAGATGGAAACAAGGCGTGCAGTTGTGCCGATTGCCGCGCAGCACAAATGGAGACTATATCAGATGGACGTAAAATTAACATTCTTGAATGGATCGCTAGAAGAGGAAGTGTATGTTGTGCAACCGCCTGGTTATGAGGTTGAAGGCCAAGAAGGCAAATTGTATCGATTGAAGAAAGCTCTTTATGGGTTGAAGAAAGAACCACACGCATGGTACAACATGATATATGCTTACTTGTTGGAAAATGGTTTCGACAAATGTGACAGTGAGCCTACTCTTTACATCAAAGAGAGCGAAGGTAAGATTCTCATTGTCGGCTTATATGTAGATGATTTGATTTTTACAAGCAGTGATGATTTCCTCATTGTTGATTTCAAACAAGTCATGAAGAGTAAATTTGAAATGACTGACTTGGGATTGGTAAGATATTTTTTGGGCATAGAAGTGAAGCAAACAAAAAATGGCATTTCTATTTCTCAAGCGAAGTATGTGGTAGACATTTTGGAGAGGTTTAAAATGTAGAACAACAAGTCCGCACCAACTCCAACTGTCATAGGGTTGAATTTGAGCAAATAATATTGTAGCAGCAATGTCAATCTGACATTATACAAAAGCATGATAGGTAGCTTGATGTATTTGACCACCACTAGGCCATATATAATATATGCAGTAAGTTTGGTGTCAAGGTTCATGGAGACACCCAAGGAGACACATTGGTAAGCAATGAAAAGGATTCTAAGGTATGTCAGTGGGACAAAACAGTATGGTGTTTTGTACATAGAAATAATTGATTTCATGTTGGTTGGTTACACTGGCAGTGATTGGGTAGGCAGTTTCTGTTTGCTTGAGGGGGCCTGACCTAGGTTCGGAGTTAATTAGCCAAAAAAATCCCTGTACTACTGGGCCTTTTGACAACATCCCACGGAGTGTGTACTAAGGTCTCACAAATCAGTATGGGGAGATGCTGGAACCAAGTTTCTGCAGCCTTAAGATGTCTGAGGGGTCGATTTAGTCCAGCTGTGAATAGCTTCGCGTAGGTTACTTCGTGCACTACCCTGACCCTCGAGGCCTTCGCGATCTATTATAATTTCCTTCACGCAGCCCTAACCAGGGGTTGGAATGCTCTCTTGCTTCTAAGGTATTGATCTGCGCTAATTCCCCAAGTTACACTGCAGATCTTACTTATCTTCTTATAACTATTAGTTAACTTCGTGTAAACAGATACTTTATCTTATATTCACTTTATCAACACATTCATATAAATTTGTGCATCATATAAACAATATAAATGCAATTTATATCTGATACATTCAATGCACAAAACATGAAAGAGATACACAAAAATGATGTAAAATGTCTCTTTGTTACTTCTCCATAGGTTACAAGCTCGAATCGCCCTACGTACTCAGTTGCAGGGGTTTTTGCACTTAGCTATGGACGACTAGGCTTTTGTTCACTTAGCTGTAGAGCCTTCTCCTACTCTCCTTCCCATGCCCAACAGGCCCCCAATACAAACATCATGACTCACCCTAGAGTCATTCTGTCGGTGTAGAGATCTTCGCGCGAAGACCTCCCAACTCTCCTTGGACCGCTACAAGGTTGGCAACGCACTGAGAAACTACCTGTTGTACCTCCTATTGTACCTCCTGATGTAGCATTTTTGGTTTTGATAAGATAGAATAAAATAGTCAAAAAATAAAAAATATTTTGAAAAAAAGTTAAGTTAGGATATGGACATAACAATAGTGAATAAAATGATAGTTAAAGAAAATATCTTGATGATGATGTCCATATCAAAGAAAATGTTAGGTTAGATGTCCTAAAAAATGAAGACAAAAGGAAAATGTTAGGTTAGAAAGAAAAGAAAACAAATAAACTCTGAGAGTGAGCAAGTCTAAATGCCACTACTCTGTTTCTACAAAATAATGGTTGTGTGTAGCTTGTGTTAAATGCCACAACCCATGACAATCAAATAGTTTAATCTTGACTGTTTCATGCTTTAACTTTGATGTTATAGTTAGAGAATAAGGATCTTCCCAAATTGTTTAATCTTGGTAGATCAATAGTTAGGTAGAGAATAATAGGGTGTTCATCAGTTTAATCTAATCCCTTGGAGGTTATAAGGGTAGATTCAGATTGTTTGTTTTTGTAAAATAAAAAGAAAGGAAAATGGTTTTCTAGCTTAAATGCACCCATTAAGTGAAGAAAACATGATAGGATTAGCAAAGGATAAGTATAAAAAGGTTGTAGAAATTTGAGTATTCATTGGACTAAAGGTACATTATCATGTTTCACCATATGTTTCTATGTCCATGATTCAATTAAACAAAACAAAAGAAGGTCTACAACATAGATTAATTAACTTCCCATTCATCCTTGTTCATCCCTATATTCACTAATTACCCCTTTCCATCTTCATACATTCATATTCACTCATTTTCCACAAAAACCCCTTTTCATAAGGTCAAAACCCTTTTTGCCTAGGAAAAGTGAAAATACCATGTAAAATCCCTTTTTACATAAAAAAAACCCACAAAAATATATTTTCCCTAAGTATTGATGTGTATTTGAAAAGCAAATAAATCATTAAAAAGCACTTTACTTAGTGTATTTCCCCTTTTCCGCTCATATTTCATATAATTCCCTTTTTCGCCTTTAAATCCCCTTTTTGCATATATTTACACTTTTTTTGCTCATTTTCCATATTAACACTAACTATAGTATTAAACCCCTAAAATTCCACTTTCCTGTATATTATTAACTTCTTTATTAAATATCCTGAAACCTTAGTTTTATAATAAAACTATGTATTTTAATATCGCATCGCAATACTGTCGCATCCCAAGCCTTCCATATCGGGATTTGCGAGGCTGGCCTTGCAAAGGTTCGACCAGCTCAAGCCCTAACTCCTTATATCCCGACCTTGTTGGGGACATGCAAAGAAAAAAAAACAGAGAAAAAGCAGACCGCTCTGATACCACTGATCTAGACTTAAACACGAGCACAACAAATTACAAAGATAACCATATACACAAAGATGCAGCGGAAATAATACTTCATTTCATTAATGGAAAATACTGAAATATGCTTACAACCAGAAATGGAAATAAACCAACTAGGGCGATGGAAACTTATCTCTGAGAAGAGATGTGTGGCTACATGCCTCTGAACTGTGTTAAAATGAGGCTCGAAGGCCTATTTATTGTTGAGAAACAAATGGAAAACCCTTCACATTCCAAAACATGACCCTAGAAGATGAAACACCAAATTGTGGGCCCCGTTTTTGTGTAAGTTGGTACATCAACTTCCCGGGGTCGCGAATTGGTCTTATTATCTCCGTTTGATGCACATGATAGCCCGTTGGAAAGATCTCTCCGATGAATACGACGGAAAAGATGATGTTTAGACAGAAAAATCGCTAGCGGTAGATTTCCCAAAAAACGTCGTTTAGGGCCTCAAAACGGCTCCGGAAGTTTAGGCCCCGAAAAACTGCTAAAAATAGTAAATTGTGCTATAATTAAGGAAACTGAAAAAACTGAACGAAGCACTAGAGGGGAT
>APFE030710974.1:0-74426 GCA_000404065.3 Pinus taeda | reverse complement strand
AGAAGATTTAACCATTTATCTACAACATCTGCATCTATCTGACCCTCGAATATGGGGATTTCAAAATTAACTTGTACCGAAAGGGCGTGGCATTTCCAGAGTAGCTGCTAGAAGCGGATGCGTCACTTTTGGGTTGCCGCTGAAGGATTTGGGCAAAGTTGTCCATCATCGCGTTCCGTTGTCGCTCGAGGGCTTCTTTGAGCAAGATTTTGATAGGATCTCCTGCTCCCTCGTCTTTCTTCTCATCCTCCATGGGAGGCCATCGGGATTTGCAAGGCTGGCCTTGCAAAGGTTCGACCAGCTCAAGCCCTAACTCCTTATATCCCAACCTTATTGGGGAAATGTAAAGAAAAAAAAATAGAGAAAAAGTAGACCGCTCTGATACCACTGATCCAGACTTAAACAGGAACGCAACAAATTACAAAGATAAACATATACACAAAGATGCAGCGGAAATAATACTTCAATTCATTAATGGAAAATACTAAAATATGCTTACAACCAGAAATGGAAATAAACCAGCTAGGGCGATGGCAACTTATCTCTGAGAAGAGATGTGTGGCTACATGCCTCTGAACTGTGTTACAATGAGGCTCGAAGGCCTATTTATTGTTGACAAACAAATGGAAAACCCTTCACATTCCAAAACCTGACCCTAGAAGTTGAAACGCCAAATTGTGGGCCCCGTTTTTGTGTAAGTTGGTACATCAACTTTTGGGGGTCGCGAATTGGTCGTATTATCTCTGTTTGATGCGCATGATAGCCCGTTGGAAAGGTCTCTCTGAGGACTACGACAAAAGAAACTTTTTAGAGAGAAAAATCACTAGCGAATTTTCCAAAAAAACGTCGTTTAGGGCCTCAAAACGGCTCCGGAAGTTTACGACCCGAAAAAATGCTAAAACTAGTAAATTGTGCTATAATTAAGGAAACTGAAAAAACTCAACGAAGCACTAGAGGGGATCCAAGTGGAATTAGCGGGTGGCCACCAATATCCACCTAGATCATTCCTCCCCCCTTAGGAATCAATGGTCCCCATTGCGTTGAGTTCCTCCATGAGATGAGGAAACTTTTGCTGAACTTGGTCCCTGGTGAGCCACTTGCCCTGGTGAAGGAGTTGTCCTGCTTTGACAACTCGATATAGTTGGATATTCTGCTGGCGAGTGTGCTTGATCTGTGTGTCCATGATCCGATTAGTTGTAGCTTGTTCCGTGCAAGCTGGATTTAACTCTGTGGGTGTGAGTTGTTCTGCAATGTCGGACGTGTCTAGTAATGGCGGAAAGTATGGCCGAAGGCAGTCAGCATTGAACACCGGGTGCAGGCCAAGGAATGGGGGAATGTTGAGCTCAAATTCATTTTCTCCCACAGCCTTGGTAATGGTGTAAGGGCCATATTGGAGTGGTCTGAGTTTCTGATAGGCTCCGGTAAGGCGTTCCTTTTGCAAATGCAACCAGACTTTGTCACCCACCTGAAACTTGTGTGGCACCCAATGTTGATCATGTCGTTGCTTGTACTTAGCATTAGATTTCTCCAGAATGTCATGGACCTGCTGGCGAATATGTTGGATGTGCTCAATGAAGATGTTTTCCTTATTTGTTTCAGACTGGACATGAGCAGAATCTACATCAGTAGCTGCAAATGGCATGGCCACATCGATGGGACATAGTGGCTCGAATCCCAAGCCCACTTGAAAAGGGTTGTGGCCAGTCGAGCTGTGGAGAGCCTGGTTGTAGCTGTGCTGAACATAGGGGAGGCTCTCGTCCCATGTGCGTGGATGCTTTGAGTTGTACATGCGGAGAATGTGTACGATCATCCTGTTGACAATCTCTGTTTGGCCATCAGTTTTAGGATGGAAGGCTGTGGACTTAGTGAGTTTGGTGTCCAGCATCGACCAGAGACTGGACCAAAATGTACCGAGGAATCTGCTGTCCTGATCTGAGATGATAGACTGTGGGATCCCAAAGTGTACCCACACTCATTCAAAGAAGAGTTTAGCTGTGGCTTCTGCTGTGATATTCTTCTTACAGGCCACCATAATGGCCATCTTTGAGAACCTGTCGACGACCACAAAAACACAGTCATTTCCATGCTTAGTGGAAGGAAGGCCTGACATGCAATCCATGGAGATGGGTTCCCAAGGCTGATTAGGGGTAGGAAGTGGGGTATAGAGGCCTTGCTTCTTGATGGTCGGTTTGGCAATGGCACAGGCAGTGCATGACCTGATGTACTTCCCGACATCCTGTCGAAGATTCGGCCAATAGAAATACTTCTGCAGTACTGCCACCATTTTTTTGACCCCAAAATGCCCAACAACCCGACTGTAGTGTGCTTCCCAAATCATCTTGGCACGCTCACTTGGAGGAACACAAAGGTGACCCAGGTGGCATAACAGGTCGTCCTGGAGGTGAAAATCTGGAACATGCTGACCCTCCAAGAGGTTCTGGTATGTGTGGCTGAATTTCGGGTCGCTTTTGTAGAGCAGTGGCCAATCAGAAGTCTCGTGCCCACAAGATTTGAGCACGGTGGCTAACACAATGATCGGTGGTCGACTGAGGCAATCTGCAACATTGTTAGTGTTGCCCTTCTTATACTTGATATTGAAATGGAACAGTTGCAGGTATGTGGACCACTTCTGATGGCGATCATTCTGCAATTTCCCTTGGGTTTGTATGAACTGCAGGGGTCAGTGGTCTGTGTGGACGACCGTTTCCTTCCCCAAAATGTAATGATTCCATTGTCGGCAAGCCTCCAGAATGGAATACATCTCTTTATCATAAGTGGGATACTTCCAGACTGTGTCTGAAAGTGTTTCACTGTGATATGCCACTGGATGCCCGTGTTGAGTAAGGACTACCCCAATAGCATAGTCAGAGGCATCTGTCTCGACCTCAAATGGTTGTTATAAATCTGGTAACGCGAGCACTGGTGCCGTGCAGAGGCGATCTTTCAACTCTATGAATGCCTTCTGTTGAGATTCAGACCAAAAGAGTTTGGCCTTTGCTTCTCCCTTGGTGAATTGACTCAAAGGCCAAGTGATATGAGAAAACCCCAACACGAACCTGCGGTAAAAGTTGGCAAGACCTAGAAAGTTGCGGAGCTCTGTCAGAGTGGTTGGAGATGGCCAATTCCGAATGACTTGGATCTTGGCTGGATCCACATGCACCCCCTGTTCATCAATAATGTATCCCAGATACTGAACCTAGGTCATGCCAAAAGTGCATTTCTCCAAATTGCCACAGTGTTTGGAGAACTTGTCGGATGTGGTGGAGGTGCTCTTCCCAAGTTTGGCTGAAGATCAGAATGTCATCCGAGTATACCACTACAAATGAGTTGGTGAATGGCCGCAACATGTCATCCATTAGCCTCATGAAGGTTGCAGGAGCATTTGTCAACCCGAAAGGAATAACCAACCATTCGAAAAGACCCTCCTTGGCTTTGAAGGAAGTCTTCCACACATCAGAGGGTTCGATCGGTACCTGGTGATATCCTAACTTCAGATCAATATTGCTGAAATATTTTGCCCCCTTTAGCTGGTCTAGGAGGTCATCAATCTGTGGGATCGGGTACCTATTACGGACAGTGATCTTGTTCAGCGCCCGATAGTCAATACAGAGTCTCCAAGTCCCATCCTTCTTCTGTACCAACACAATTGGGCTCCCGCAAGGCGATGAACTCGGACGAATGTGGCCTTCTGCAGCAACTCCTGAATCTGCCTCTTGATTTCATCATTCTCCAGGACGGAGCGTCGATAAATTGGTCCATTGGGTAGTGGCACACCTGGGGTCAGATCGATGGAGTGCTTGACCTGACAGTGCAAAGGAACCCCTACGGGAGAGTTGAAGATGTCCTCGTACTCCTCCACGACCTTGTCCATCTGTAGTTGTCATGTAGAGGGGCCCTGTCTGGAGGTTGTGGCCACCATCTTCTTCTTTCCTTGAGGGCGTATCATCAGGAAAACAAATTTTCTAGTTTTGGAAATGAGCTTACTGCATTGTTTTGTAGTAATCAAAGAGATGGCAGTAGGCGGTGCTACCTCTGGTATCTTGTATAATTGATTTCCCAATGTAATAATAACAGCACGGGGCCTTGATTCATACACATCATGTCGCTTCCACAAGTATGGTTGTCCTAATAATACATCACAAACTTCAAGGGGAGCAATGTCACACAACACCTCATATGTGAAGGGCTTGATGTTGTATGGAAGGCGACACTGTTGGCTCACGCGAATATCTCGTCCTTGGTGCAGCCACCCGATGGTGTACGTTTGTGGATGTGCTGTGGTCGGTAAGCCCAACCGCTTCACAACCTCTGCCGAAATGAGGTTCTTTTGGCTCCCGCTATCGACAATGAACTGTAGCAGGGAGCCCCTTCCCCACATCTGGGAGTGGAAGAGACGCTCCTCCTCCTCTGGATCTTCAGGTTCATTTTTCTGGATCTTAGCAGTAGCAACAGTGGCATTGGGATCTACATCAATGATCTGCTTCCCTTTGTCATTCCCCTTGTCGGGTTTTGACTCAGAGTCAGAACCTGCATCTGATTCTGAAACCTTTAGCTCAACCACCAGTGACTGCTTCGCCCGACACTCACTTGTGTTGTGAGTGGAGCTCTTATAGAACTCACACCATTTTCCCGTGTCCTTTTTCGGCTTTGCGGCACTGTTCTTTACTTGTAGCTTTGGTGGGTTGTCTTGGGCTGCTCCACCATGGCTTTGTCCTTTGTTCTGTGGTTTCGTGGCACCTTTCCCTTGCTTTGGATTCGCAGATCCAAAGTCTCACTTCTTTTGTTTAAACTTCTGCTCGATCTTGACAGCATATCGATATGCTATGCCGAGAGAGGAGATGTTCGGGAATTCCATTTCTTCTTGGATGTACTTGTGCAGGTAGCCGCGGTATTTGAGTATCAAATGCTGCTCTGAATCCTTGATACCCAACTTCGTGCGAAGAGTATGGAAAATATTGGTGAACTCCGGCACATCTTGATCCCTTCCCTGCTGCAGCATGGTCCACTTTATGTATTCATCCTCATAGCTTCCAACAGGGTAGTATTGCTCCTTAACGGCATCCCGGAATGAATTCCAGGTTGGTGTGGCTGAAAATAGTGAGCCTGTAGTTTCATCCTTCTGCTCGCAGTAGGTTTCCCACCAGTCCTTGACGTGGGGGGCTGCTTTGAGAAGAGCGAAAACAATCTTTTCCCGACTCGAAAATTCATGAACAGAAAAATAACCCTCCAGCAGATTTAACCAGTTATCTATAGCATCTGCGTCTATCTGACCCTCGAATATGGGGATTTCAAAATTAACTTGTACCTTAAAGTGCGTGGCATTTCCAGAGTAGCTGCTGGAAGCCGATGCGTCACTTTTGGGTAGCCGCTGAAGGATTTGGGCAAAGCTGTCCATCATCGCGTTCCATTGTCGCTCGAGGGCTTCTTCGAGCAAGATTTTGATAGGATCTCCTGTTCCCTCGTCTTTCTTCTTATCCGCCATGGGAGGCCGTCGGGGTTTGCGACGCTAGTCTTGCAAAGGTTCGACCAGCTCAAGCCCTAACTCCTTATATCTCAACCTCGTTGGGGACATGCAAAGAAAAACCGAGAAAAAATAGACCGCTCTGATACCACTGATCCAGACTTAAACAAGAACGCAAAAAATTACAGAGATAACCATATACACAAAGACGCAGCGGAAATAATACTTCATTTCATTAATGGAAAATACTGAAATATGCTTACAACGAGAAATGGAAATAAACCAGCTAGGGCGATGGCAGCTTATCTCTGAGAAGAGATGTGTGGCTACATGCCTCTAAAACTGTGTTACAATGAGGCTTGAAGGCCTATTCATTGTTGAGAAACAACGGAAACCCTTCACATTCCAAAACCTAACCCTGGAAGATGAAACGCCAAAATTGTGGGCCCCGTTTTGGGTAAGTTGGTACATCAACTTCCCGGGGTCGCGAATATGGTCGTCTTATCTCCGTTTGAACGCGCATGATAGCCCGTTGGAAAGATCTCTCCGAGGACTACGACGGAAAAGACGATTTTTAGGCAAAATAATCATTGATGGTAGATTTCCCAAAAAACGTCGTTTAGGGCCTCAAAACGGCTCCGGAAGTTTAGGACCCGAAAAACTGCTAAAAATAGTAAACTGTGCTATAATTAAGGAAACTGAAAGAACTGAAAGAAGCACTAGAGGAGATCCACGTGGAATTAGCGGGTGGCCACCTGGATCAACGCAGCCCTAACCAGGGGTTGTGGGGCTTCCGCGTTGTTGGAGCAGCGATATGCATTATTTCCCGAAGTCACACCGTAGATCTTACTTATCTTCTTATAACAGTTAGTTATCTTCACATAAACATATACCTTGTATTATACTTACTCAGTAAATTTATATAAGTTCGCGAAGTAAATAAATAGTAAACTTGCAATTCATACCCAATAATGCATAAGACAGAAAAAGATACACAGAAATATGGTAAAACTTCTCTTTATTAATGCTTCCAACGGTTATAGATTCAACCTACCCTGCGCACTAGGCTGTAGGGGTCCGCGCACTCAACTGCGGACTATTAGGCCTCTACGCACTCAACTACAGAGCCTCCTCCTACTCAACGACCCAAAGACACGACTTACACTTCGACTCAACACTTCATTGACTTATTCCATCCATAGATTCATAGATCCATGATTAGATAATTTCTACACTTAGAGCCTCGCTCTATTTATACAATCCCACGGTCCGCGGACCATGGATAGATCTTTCAAACTGAAGTTACATTACGAAAAACAGGGTAGACAACCCTATGACTCTATTACAGCTTCGCGCTCCGTGCCCACAATTCGTGGATTCTTTACAATGGATATTGGGCTTCAAAATGTCATACAAATATCACTCATTACCATACATTTTTCACCTATGCTTCCACTATATCACTCATTATTCACTACCATGTCACTTCATTTTCCCTATTGTTCATCATTAATGGGTCTCATTTATATCTTCCAAATATTATTTATTTTCAATCATTTTTAAGATAAATTATTGATTAAATATTAGAAAATAATATATTTTACTTCATATATGGAAAGTGGATAGTTTTTGTGAGATGTGTAGGTGCAAAAGAAGCTTCCAAGACACCTTTATGTGGCCTTGAATAATCAAATTTGAATTTGATAAGATAAGCCTCATGAAGAAGATCATGATATCATGGAGAAGATCAAGGACAAAAGGGGGTTATGTGTCTAGATGGTTGAGAGATGTATCGAACTAAAGAGAGATTAGTGGATCATCATTATGAGTTTGTTATCTCATCCCATTATATAAATAAGAGTACAATCTCCTCCATTTGTAAATTTCAAAGTTCCATTTATAATCTTAGAGTTGGTTTGTACATCATGATGGAGATTTTGAAATAAAGAATCATACTTTGATTTTGTTACTTCTACATTTGAGTCTCCTTTGAAGTGGTGTGCTTGTGGAGTTATGGAGGACACCATGGCCTCATTTGCATGCTTATTTTAGGTATAATTTAATTTATGTTTTTATTTCATTTCAGCTTTTAAGTTCTTGTTATAGATTCTAATTGTTGGAAGAGATCTTAAAGATTCATGTGTTCTTGTAAGGGAACCTTAAGACCTCCAACAAATTAGGAATCTCTCTAGTTTGTTTAATTTTTGGAATAAATCTTAAAATTCATGTGTTCTTGTAAGGGAACCATAAAATCTCTGACAAATTAGGAATCTCTCTAGTTTGTTTAGTTATTGGAAGAGATCTTGTCGAATGTGTTCTTGTAAGAGAACCAATAGATCTCAGACAAATTAGAAAATTTTCTAGACCTATAGGTGGTACTTCTAAGTTTACCTTCCCGGGTTGACATTAATTGAACTCGAATTTGCATCCACATTTTACATCAAACATTTTGGCGTCATTGCGAGGGAAGTGCAACTAGAAGGATTTAGTAATTATTTTATGCATTTTTTTTTTATGGACTAATTTGTGGAACTTGGTGACAGCAGGTTCATAAAGGAGTTCAAAGTTTGGAGCATTTTTTTTCCGCACATAGTTAATTTAAATTCAGTTTTTATTTTAAACCCCTCATTTCTCATTAATCCATCTACGAATGAAGAATTTGACAATGTTGAACATGTACTTCTTGGAGAGTAAGGACAATAACCTTGAGCCAACTCTAAGACAAGTTACTCACATACTTGCAAATCATAAGGTAAAAATTTTAAATCTTGATGTGAGCATTTTCAAATTCTTAGTCCATAGGTAACTTCACTGGAATCATTCTTTTACCTAGGAAATAAATAAATCTTTCAAGCAAGATAGGTAGAATAGATTAGAAAAATAAAAATGAGATCTCATTAAAATTTATTAGAAGTCATTCTCATTAAAAGTTTTTAGTATTAATCTCATTAGAAGTTTTTAGTCTTATTTTCAAAAATAAAAATAAAATATCATGAATAAATTCAGTGGCACAGTAAGAGTTGCTTCATCTTTGCATTTATATATCTTGTCTCTGTATCACGGGTAAGCTAGGAGCTTGATTATCAGAAAGCTTTGTCTTCCGAGAGTCTAAACGCCCCCGCGACATTGCAAAAAGAGCGTAGATAATGCAAGGTTTGATCACAGATCTTGATTATGTTTATTATCCATCCACGCTAACCTGCATAAATAAAAATAAATCAAAAGATTAATATGCACTCTTCTTGCGCTTCGTGCGATCAGGAAGATCAGAAAATCTATCAATTTATTTCAAATAAAAATACTCTTGCTAGAAAATTGATCTGCGATATGAAAATAAAGAATTTTGTGAATGTGCAAAAGATCATCTTAAATTTTTTTAGATAAAAATTTATTTTCCTTGAATTTTAGTTTTAAAAAAATAATATAAAAATAAATAATGAAAATAAAAATTTTTATTTTTTTAAATTAAAAAACAATTCAAACTAATACAACAAATAAAAGCGGAACAAAATTCTTGAAATTCGAAGAGAAAAATCATACATATGTTCAAAGAGATAATGTCAATTCGGATTTTCTGGAGGAGATAGTTTTGTAGTGATATTTGGAAAATTCAAGTGTTAGATGAGTGTTGGGTCCCTATAATACTAGTGATTACCCCATTACTATTGTAGTTATACCCCTTATTAATATTTTTGTGCCCCTATTGCCCCCATATTGTTATTACTGTGCCCCATAGAATCCCTCTATTGTATTTTTGTGGCTTTATATTATTATTGTTAGGTAGGCTAGATTATATTGTGACTCCTTAGACTCCTATATATAGAAAGGAGGTTTTGTCATTTGAATCATCCAAGAATTGTTCATTTATGTAATGTAAAGGAGGTTGCCCCCTCGAAGAGGCTGAATTCTAAGGCGTTGATCTATCTTTTCTATCTTTTTTTAGCTGGTTTCATAACATGGGAGACTGTTGGGCTCTGGAATTATGTAGTGCAACTTCGCTAGAGGACAACGACTGTGCACTACATGGTTCTAGGCAGCAAGGTCACATCACTAAGGGATGATACTGCACAATGCACAATTCAGTCAAGGTCCAATTAAGTTGAGTTGCCTAGTCGTGAAGAATTTCGGGAAAATGGCTACATGTGGGAGAAAGATGGACTTGTGATGAACTTGAACTTGTGATCATACACTTAGCATACTTCAACAACATGGCAACATAGACCATCGAAGTAACAAGAAAGCATTTCCTTCTATGTTACTACCTCATAACAAGAAGTGACAAGTGCGACACTCAAGTTAGACTTGATGACAATCGTGATGACACTTGTGTGACTGTGCTCAAATTTTTTTGTATGAGTTCGATGGGTATTTACATAGCTAGGACAACTCATATACACAAATACCAACCTTCGAAACCACCATAAAAGGTTCATAAACATGGAAAAAGAGTCAAACATGCCAAAATACGACAATTGATCCACCAAGCAAAAGGGAACACAAGACTTTAGGAAAGCTCATGAAATGAGCTTAAATGTTTTCAACATTCAGGGGGAAGACCAAGGAAGGCTCCGAAATTTGAGTGCAAGCCAAAATTTTGGAGGGTGTTGCAGCCGCTACATCAAATCATTAATTATAACTTTTTATTTACTAATAAAACGTTTCGAAGACCCCCATATGGGTTTTTGTTTTCCTTGGGAAACAAATTGTAACTTTTCATCAACTTGTGAAAATATTACTTTTTTTATGCATCACCATGCATTCTGATAATTTGCTTGTTTAAAAAACAAAACTATATAGATCAAGCCTATGTAAATCCCATGATCAAGCAAATTGAGGCACTATACATAGGGCATATATGTCCATAAATATAAAATCAATTACATGTCATATATCGGTCACTATCATGGTTTTAAGACATCATCCAAAAAATATATATATATAGAAAATGTCAAGTCTGCTAGTTACTATGCTTGCTAGTATCCATCTATGAACAATCGATGATAGTACTCCTATGCATCCTCCCCTATCTGTTTAATGATTTTCCATATGCTAAGACTCTGTTTAGTTCTAGCTTTAGATAAGGCATCCACTATTGTGTTACACTCCTTGTATATATGGCAATAGGAAATTTGATCAAAAGAAAGTTTTAGATGAAGAATCTCCTCAAGAATAGGAATTAGTGGCATAGTTGTGTCTCATTGAACCAATTTATGAAATTCATGGAGTTTCCAAAGATCTAAAGAGTACAACATTCTTTTTCAATGGAAAAACATAATAAAATTTTTAACACTAACAACTTTGCATAGTTATTTAAGCCCCTGTCCAAATAGATCTGATGCTTGAAGAAATGATCTTCTTGTAAGTAAAGGACTACCCCTCCCCCACAAAATTTTCTTGCAAGAGAAGCCCCATTAAAATATGTCCAAGAAGAAGAGAAATTTATAATTGTCTAATATAACACATAGAACATGAGCATAGCCTGAGGATCGAATGAGATAATAGATTGCAAGGACCTGTGCATCCACCTAGTCATGGGAAGAGGGATAGTTCCGGAAGATAACCTTGTTCTTGGCCAGCCAAAGTCCCCAACATATGAGTGGGGGAATATTGCTAAGTTTCTTATCATTTGAATTTTCCCACCAAGATTTCCAAGCATCAAGAAAGGTCTCACCAAGCCAAACAACACCGCAAGCAATATTATTCGTGCAAACTACCCATATACCCAACATGAAAGGATAGGTAAAAAAAAAATGACTCACTGATTCCTCAATGTTTTTGCAAAGTGTGCACCAACTAGGCCCTTTCTTCCATCGATTTTTCAAGTTATCCCATGTTGGGATTTTGTTTTCAAGAAAACACCATAGGAAAACCTGAGCTTTTGTAGGAAAACTCAAATTCTAGATCTTCTTCTACCACCAAATTTGATCCACCAGAATTCTAGCATTTGTCAAGTATAAATAACCAATTTTGGGGGTATGTTCCCCAAACTGGGCATGGAACCAACAAAGAGAGTCTTCCCTTTCTCTAATCCTCACATGAGACAAGTTTAAAGCAACTATATAGTCTTGCCATGAATCTGCATAAACAATTGGAAGGTTGAGTTGGTAAACATTTATCCAACCTTTAGCCAAAATGGTAGAACGTGCATTGTCTGTAATCCACATGATGGGTCCTTACAAACCTTTTCTTTTGAATTTGATTGGAGGATAACTTGGAAGCCTTAGTACAAACTTTTCTTCCTCCCAAATCATTGTATTTCTTGCATTAGAAAACTTAGGTTAACTTAAGTTTTTCAATGCCTACAAATAATAAGACTTTTTTCAAATCTGCACTGTGGTAGTGTTAGTTTAGTAAATGGCCATTACCTCATTCCAACATAACCTCTTTGTCTTTCGCCCCACCATTTCTTCATGATCATGCAATTTTGCAATAGTAGTTGGAGACACTTGCAACTCAATTATGACAATTACACATTAGTGCTACACTACTTTCCTCAATGTCAACGAGGACATGGCCTTCTTCGACCACAATATTATGATCAATACATAGCCTTCTTCAACAGCATTTGTCCCACTACCTTGTTCAACCATAGCATCATTTTACTTGGAAGCAACATTCTTACTATCATAGGAAGCAAAAGCACCACTAGAAATTGTCAAACATTTGTTGAAAGCTACATTATTTGAGTAAGCATCCCAATTAAGATCCCTTGTGGGTCAAAAGGCAATAGTTTTAGCGTTGCCCTCATGAAAAGAGGTAAGGAAATTCCTATGTGTAGTTCCATTTATATGGTGAAAAATGATAAATGAAAGGTGTCTTTTACAACTCCATGTCGTAATTCAATTTACCACCAAATCGCTTCTACTAGTTCATTATTTTTGTACCAAACGACCACTTCAGATATATATTCTTTGGCCCAACATGCTTCAATGAATTAGTCAATCAATCCACCAACACCCATTTCAAATTCAATTGATAGATTTTAGTGTTCATTTATTCATGCACACCAACTTGGTACGGCGAAGAGCAAGTCAATGGATCATCTCTACAAGCCCAAATTCAAGGTACTCTAAGCAGTAAAGTTCATGGCCATGTTGTTTTCATGCTAAACAAGTACACTATCTAAAACAAAAAAAGAAATGGTTGAAATACAACCAAATTTGAAGAAAAATATTTAAGGAATACAAACAAGATCACAAAAGGAGTTGAAATCCTAGTATCTTTGAAATAATGAAATATTTTACTTGCTACTCAAATGATTTTCTTATACTTTAAATATATAAAATGATAAATTTATCAATTATAGATTAATTTTGAAGAAATATATCTTTAGGCTAATTTTTTTCTTAATAGTCTTTCAATTTAGAGACATTGAATGGTTCACATATTTTACTTCTAAAACATCAATTAAATTTTAAAAATTAACTCATTATCAATAAAAAAAAATCATTTGCTTTTTCCTGATTTAAAAAAATTAACATAAAGATTATAACAAGGAGCCACGTAGACTAAACACCACTAACGATGTTAAACATTGGCTAAACATAGACTAAACATTACTAACCATGTTTTTACACGAATTAAAGCAACCTAAGAAAGGGAAGCTTACATGTTTCATTGAAGGCATTACTACCACACTTCAATGGAATTCTAACGGGTCATTGGATTGATTGCAGAAAATTGACTTTAGCTCTAATAAGATGAAAATTGATTGCAGAAAATTGGCTTTGGCTCTAATAAGATGAAATCCTTGATATTTAGAATTAATCCAAATC
The DNA here is from genome assembly GCA_000404065.3 of Pinus taeda. Taxonomy (NCBI): domain Eukaryota; kingdom Viridiplantae; phylum Streptophyta; class Pinopsida; order Pinales; family Pinaceae; genus Pinus; species Pinus taeda. Next base: position 61,190 of record APFE030710974.1, on the reverse strand, counting down.
CTTGATATTTAGAATTAATCCAAAAATTATTAGGATTGATCCAAAAAGGTATTAGGAGTACATTCTTCTCTATCTATCAATTTTTAGTAGACAATCTTATAGAAAAAAGTGTACAACCTCATGAAATTTCACAACCCTCCCTTTTGGTAGGCAACCTTGCAGGAACTACAGTTGATCAATTGTCCCAAATATTGAGTGGGATCTCTCTATGATATATATTTCGATTTCTTTTTTTCATGTTTCATCTAAATGTTCCATAAACAATTAAAAAAAAGAAGAGATAAGTGGAAAAAATAAAGATCCTAAAATGTTGCTAAACCTCTTAAAAAAATAAAAGTTACTCGTGTTCACATGAGGTCTTTGCCGGACATTCCATGAGCTCCAAATAGATGCAACATTTCACCCTCAACTTCTAATTTGAAAATCTTACACTAAAAAATATTCAGATGCATATCAAGCCCACCACGTAAATTCTCAATTGGGAGGAATTGACATTAAACATATTTTCCCCTAAATGTCTAATAACTTTTTTTCAATTTTTTTTCCAGCAGGAAAAAAACACTTGTTTTGTATTATATAAAACAGTATATATACACAGTTACATATTAGCATCATATACCAGAAAAATCAACAGTATCTAGCTGATCGGGATAATAACTATATACCACTTTTAACAGCATCCCCATTCATAATATTCACAAAATATATGTCTCTGAATTACCCAGAAGTGCTCATTTTCTAATCCTATTTTTCATTTTGTAGTGTCATTTAATTGCAATTTCGTGAATCTTCGATCTCTGTTTGTTCTGGTACAACGAAAAATTATCCAAGACAAGCAGAACTACATGTTAAATCTTTTCTGCCATAGATTAAATTCAGTCGAATACGCGGATTATCACCTCAGAATCTGCAATTACCACCGCCGGAAATGCGAGTTAACCGCCTTGGATATGCTTTTAGCGTCAATAAATATGCCAATATCACTATTTACGCGAATTATCACCCAATCCCACAAAATATTCGAGTTATCACCGGTGGTTATGTGAGTTATCGTGTGAAATGGGAATTATCAGCAATGAATACACGATTAATCGTCCGATACGCGAATTATAACCGCCGGATATGAGCATCATTAAGCAGATTGCGACTTATCACCACAAGATATGCGCGTTATCCACTAATACGCAGGTTATCACTGCTGGATATGCGGATCACAATTCGCAGATACATTCATGAAGATTTACCTAGCTGGAAATTGTCCACCAAGTGGCCATAGAAGAAGGATGTTCCACTAAACCATGGTCTCCCTACTGCACCAATTCCCTTTGCAACAGAAGCCAGCTTCAAACTGAGGCTACGAATTCACAAGAGTGAACTTTTACAATTCATAAAGACATTCATGAAGATTTACCTAGCTGGAATTTGTCCACCAAGTGGCCATAGAAGAAGGATGTTCCACTAAACCATAGTCTCCCTACTGCACCAATTCCCTTTGCAACAGAAGCCAGCTCCAAGCTAAGGCTACGAATCCACAAGAGTGAACTTTTAGTGTGGCTAGCTATAATTCTCTTCTCGCAATCCAATTCCTAGGTTCATAGATAATAGTTACAACTACAATGGTCCCAATCCACGACCCTTTTTCCCTGTCAGCTTGCACAACCCAATGAATGGAATCACCTTTTTTTCTCAGTAGTCCCTCAAACTATTCGTCTCCCCAAATGACACAAACTGGCAAGGAAATATGTACAGAATTCCTATTATTGTAATTTATGGAAGATTTCTACAAATATATACGAATATGTATTGAATAATGAAGAATTGATAGGATGATTACAATGATGATTACAATGAGACTTGTGACATTATACTTATATGCATTGTCTAGATGTAGCTACATCATTTCCAGTGAACATGGGCAACCATTCTTCATACTTGTCATGTAATTTATGGGGATATCCCTGAATGGCACTCATGTCAAGGGGGCTTGTAGACACTAGTGAGCCATTGTGGCTAAGAAAGAAAGGGCTATTGAAGCAGGCTTTTCTTGTGCGAGAGCCTTGAGTTACAGGAGTCTTCAAGATAACCTTCCTTTTAGGAGGAAGGAATGTTTTGCTAGGCCTGCTACCAGAAGATCCTCAATGGAATAAGACTTGGGAGTTGCCAGATGAGAAATTAGTCGTCCTACTAAGAAGTTTCCTATTTCTGATGCATGGTATCTTCCATTATTAATGTAGAGCCTTTTAGTTTTGAGGCGGTAGCAGGTGAGGGAGTATGGTAGGCTACCATGGCAGAGGACTACAAATTCATCCTAAAGAATGATGTCGGTTAGATGGTATTGAGACTAGTAGAGAAGCCAATGATTGATTCCAAGTGGTGATTGACAACACTAAACCTAACCCTAGGTCCCTGCTAATGCTATTTAAAGAGGTCCCACCCTCCATTTCACTCATACAATTCATTGAGGAATTTGGAATTTTTGAGTTGAGCCTTAGGTTGATTTGGAGTGTTTTTTGAACTCTTGAAGGGTTGTTTTGAAGAATTTGTTGGGCTGATTTGGAGAATTTTTGAGTTGAGTTTCTTGGGCTGATTTGGACCTGATTGTAGGGTTTATTTTAGAATTTCCTGGGCTAGTTTGGAGGTGATTCAAGGGTTCATTTTCATAATTTCTTGGACTGTTATGAAGATGTTTTTCCTGCTGTTAGGAGGTGTTAGTTACTATATAGTCATGTTGAAGATGTAGATGATGAGAATTCAGATGATTCTCTCCTATGATTAGATTGTAGAGTCTAGAGTATATACTATATTTAATATTTATTAATTAATACTATTTTTATTTTTGGACTCTAGAGGCCATTCAAAGCCTCTTTGTTGTTGTATTCTGGTTCAGATTGGATTGCACTTAGTGTTATATTGGTTATATGCACCTTTGCTATATACTTGAAAAACTTTGCATATTTGTATATAACGGTTTGGATTCACATAGATGCTTATTAGATGCTACCATCATTAAATCATTATTACATGCATTCATGTAAGGAGGAGAGCTTCACAATTTTGTCTCTTCCCACTGTAATTAAAAATATCATATGTAGAATTTGATTGGGATTGTAAATAGAATATAGAGGGTGTGCATAATGCTAGGAGACTACAATGATAGGATATTTTTATCAGTGCCCTTCCCACACTCTACAATTTTGAGACCAATATGAAATGATTAACCTTTATTTGCTGATGAAGAAACCTTTACTCTGTCTTTTAAGCAACATGTGACCATGAGGTCCTGCTGTAGGATGAAGGGATACCCTTCCTAATTCTTCTCCTGCTGTAAGAGGTTCATACTTGTTGAAATAGGAATTCATGTAATAGATGATGAATTTCTCCACTGTTGGACTGCTCTTACATTACAAGTATTCAATGATTGTTTTGAAGAGAGTTCCACTGAGTATTAATTTAAAGTCTACTTCTCATACTTAATAGAACTTCTTTAGGTGACATGACATATATGTAATCTTTATCAATCTAGTGGTAGGCTTGGCTGGGACTTCAAGTATGTGTATAAGCCACCTATAGTTAATCCAATTCCATGCATATTCTGGAAGAATTTGGCAATTTGAGCACTGAATCAAGTGTTGTTCTTCAACTTTGACCAAGTCCACAGAAATTATACGACTCAAAGAAACCTCAATATTGTTAGATCCAAATAGGAGCTAGTTGCCTATAGCAAGGCCTTGAATGCCCTACAAAACTAGAACAGTCCCTGGGAGACTACAATGATAGGATATTTTTTATTAGTGCCCTTCCCACACTCTACAATTTTGAGACCGATATGAAATGATGAACCTTTATTTGCTGATGAAGAAACCTTTACTCTGTCTTTTAAGCAACATGTGACCATGAGGCCCTGTTGTAGGATGAAGAGATACCCTTCCTAATTCTTCTCATGCTGTAAGAGGTTCATACTTGCCGAAATAGGAATTCATGTAACAGATGATGAATTTCTCCACTGCTGGACTGCTCTTACATTACAAGTATTCAATGATTGTTTTGAAGAGAGTTCCACTGAGTATTGATTTAAAGTCTACTTCTCATACTTAACAGAACTTCTTTAGGTGACATGACACATATGTAATCTTTATCAATCTAGTGGTAGCCTTAGCTAGGACTTCAAGTATGCATATAATCCACCTATAGTTAATCCAATTCCATGCATATTCTGGAAGAATTTGGCAATTTGAGCACTGATTCAAGTGTTGTTCTTCAACTTTGACCAAGTCCATAGAAATTATACGACTCAAACAAACCTCAATATTTCCAGATCCAAATAGGAGCTAGTTGCCTATAGGAAGGCTTTGAATGCCCTACAAAACTAGAACAGTCCCTGAGAGACTACAATGATAGGATATTTTTTCTCAGTGCCCTTCCCACACTCTACAATTCAATTTCTTGCAAAACTCAGATCCTGGTCTGGTCTCAAATTTGGTTGTGTCTATCCATATTGATTCATATATCATTTTTGGACTAATTTTTCTTATTCCATCATACAAAACCCCATAAATCTCATGAATGCATATAAAGGTAAGGTAAAATTTGATTTGTTGTCAATATTATTTTTCTGAGGAGAATCTAGAAGTATACATTAAAAAAAGACAAAAAAAGTGTGAGATGCAATTCTAAACTTTGTTAAAGTAGGCCATGATAGTATGGTCACCCTTTCAACAATGGTTTCCAAATGTTTCATGATAACCACACTATCTTTCCTCGCACATCCAGTTTTTCTGGCATGCTTTTGCTCTGCATCTCGCAGATCTAATGTTAACAATGCAGATCTGTAGTCTCGCCATTTTCAAATTGGGATTTGAAGATGGGGAGTTATGAGGTTTGTGGGCAATATGGTTTGACCCAGATCGTTCAAATTGAAATTTGAGCAATCGAAATAGCAATCCGAGCATTTCTTAGTTGGCAAAATACCGATGAGTGTCACTGCAAATGGGTCAATTTGATTATACTCCTAAAAAAAAAGACCAGCTCAAGGCACCAACACATTAGAATATCTTGTTTTTATTATTAACAAGATCCTAATAAAGTTTCCATCATGGAAAATTTGTCTACTAATTAAGGACCAAACAGTCTAACGCGAATCCTACAAGGCAAACTAACAAGGGACCAAAAATAGCTTTTGGCTATTCTACGCCCCAGATTACTAAGGTCTAACTAGTAAACACTTATCAAATTTGGGCCATTAATCAATGCATTGAACCATTCCACACAAAAACAAACACCATACAAAATTTTGCCAACGAAACAAATCCCTACATTAGCCCTATTTCAAGTGAATCTCAGCAGGGAGTGAATGCCCCAATGACTAAAGCCCTAGATCCTTGCCTTATTGCATATAGCCAGAATGAGGGATTATGCAGAATGTTGTCCACAAACAACACAACCTTCTCACTTTCTAAATAGGGTAGACAGGAGTTCAATGCGAAATAACTGGTAATTGCAATGCATGTCACCTTGATCAGCGCTAGAGTCATACAAAACAAAACCGCTGCGAATAGCTTAAGCCCCAATCCCACGTTTTTCATAGGAAGAGAGACACGATGAAAAAGAAGGGTTTCCTTAATAAAAAGTGGATATTGTGGGCCAAACAAATGTAATAAAAACAACAACTACCATAAAATGACATGAATTTGAAAGAGCTCAATAAATCAAAATCTTCTCCACTCCAGAAACTCGCTTGTTCTTCCGCAAAAACCCTAAAAAATCCAAAATACATAAAACAAACCATAAAAAGCCTCGAAGGAATAGAGCTGAAATATATATTCTGCCATGGTTGCATGAATTCAAGACTTCTAACTTCGCATTTCAAGGCCTCGGCCACTCCCGCTCTTACCTGAGAAGCTACAACATTTTTGATGGAAAGATGCTGATTTCATTTTTCTCGCCAGCGTTATGAGGGAGGATTTCTTCTGCTTCATCATCGTGATGGTATTTTTTTTGTGCATGAGGCAGATTTCAGAGCTCGAGTCTAGGCAAAGCCCTTGTTGGCAGTGCGAGCCAAGCACATGTCAGTTGCGAAACGAATGGCTCGCTGGCGGTGCGTCCGTCCCGCTTCCTCATTAACCATTCAGTTTTGGATCAGTGTTGGACCACAATTCATTCAATCATCTAACACCACAAATCCACAATCAACAATAGGACACGGCGACGGCTGGGGCAATTCATTTAAAATGGAAACGCTATATCACTCTGACTCATCATCTTGGTAGTATAAACCAGTATTGCTGAGGTCACTAAAGACTACCCACTCCATCAGGAATTCAATGTGAACTCAATCGTATAATATTTTCAAGTAATCCCTCGGCTTTACTTTAAGTCATTCCTTAACAAAAGTATAATAGTAATAAATTTCTAATGTGATGTTACACTTTGTATCAAAATGGTGGGTCTATAGCTCGAATCATGAAAGATATTAACCATAAGACTGTAAACTATTAAAAAGAAATATTTAAAACATTATATGGAGAAGTACATGCTAAGTTAAAACAGAAGATCTTTACCTGGCCCCACTGACCCTGTGAGCCTATGAAATCTTCCACTCGGCTGAACTTAAGTTCCTCACCCATTGAATCTATAAAAACAAAACCAAAAATATTATGAAAGATACAAAACAAAAAGGAAACAAAAAAATTTATGAAAAACATAAAACAAATACCAAAAATCTAATCGCATGATAAGCAAACCTGATGTGTCTCGGCGTTGAATCCAGAATTTTGATTCTAGTATGGGTTTACTCCTGATACACTAGCTCCTAGTTGAGAAGACGAGCGGTTAGGACGCTTTTGCCCATCCTGAAATTCTGGCCGATCCCTTCTCAAATGGGATCTGTTCATCCTCAATTGGCTGGTGCTTGCAAATTTGGCTCCGCCATCAATTTTGCCACCTTGTCCTTCGATAAACTTAGTAGGCTAGTATCAAATTCGTTGTCACATATTATAAAAATACATTAAAGAGAAATCTAAAACACTAAATAGGTAAGAAGGAAACAGATTAATGGTCTCTGAAATGAAAATGACCTCATGGTCTTTGGAAAAAAAGGTTCTCTCACACAGAAATCAAATAGCTCCTTCCCTCTCATTATTCTAAATCACATTATCACATTACTGCATCAGCTATAATTATTTGCATCAGTTAAACTATTTGGATTGCCTTAAACTAAAAAGGGGAAAAAAACTCTGAAAACAATTTGGACCAAAGGAGGACTCTGTTACACAAAATTAAACAGCTCCTTCTCTTCATGAGTTTAAATCTTAAAACAAATTCATGAGTTTAAATTTTAAATCAAATTACATATAATTTGTATTCAAAAAATGAAACCAAGCATACCTGAATTTGCTTGTGCCCATAGTATCTATGGAATCTGCTTTACTTTAATAGGCTATTTCGGTTGCCTTAATTTCCCACTATTAAAATAAAATAAAAAAATGATGAAAAAAGAAGTAACAGAAGAGGCGAGAGGAAAAAAATAAGAAACATAAAAGACGAGGGAAAAAAAACACACCTAAAAATTAGCACGGCCATGCTAAAAACGCATAGAAAATATCAATGCAGAGAAAAAAACACCAAAAACAAAATCAAGAGGAAAATGAAAATAAAAATAAAGAACAAAAATAACAACAGCCGTAGAATCGGACTCTGCTCCGCATTCATAGCCAATTCTAAAGTCCAGCCCACTACCATCCGAGGCTGCCGTCACATCGCATCGACTCTAAAACCCAACTCCTCTCTGCATCTGCGTCCAACTCTAAAATCGAATTTATACTTTACTTTGAATCCATATCAAACTTGTTACGTTGAATGTGTTCCTCACGGGGTTGGGTTGGCAATATTCATATCAAACTTGTTACACCAATCAGAATCGGGAACTTAACGAAGCTCATCCAACTCGATATCTATAGTAGGTTCAATTCCGCCGAGGATAGGAAATTTGAGGCTCACTCAACTTGCTCTTCCTATACTTGAAGACCCTGTTGGCCCCCAGCTCAGAAATGTGAGAAACCTGAAGTCATTGAACCTTTCATTCAATGACCTGACTAGACAAATTGGAGCTCACTCTCCTGAATATGTTCTGTAACAAGCTCCATGGCGAAATCCCCGATTCCGTCGGCAACCTGCCGGACCTTGAGGTGCCGAATCTCTGGGACAAAAACGTCAGGGGTTCAATTCCCCGCGCCCTCAGGAGAAATGGCAAGATGCTAGCCCTCGACGTCTCGTCTAATAAGCTCACTGGTGTCATACAGCAGAATTTATGCATGGGTGATGAGCTTTTCCTGAATCTGTTCTGTAACAAGCTCCATTACGGAATCCCCGATGAGGCAGAGTTCAGAGCTCGAGTCCAGGTAGAGCTCTTGTTCGCAGTGCGAGCCAAGTACATGTCAGCTGCGAAATGAATGGCTTGCTGGCGGTGCGTCCGTCCCGTTTCCTCATTAACCGTTCAATTTTGATGAGTGTTGGATCAACGATCACAATTCATTCAATCATCTAACACCACAAATCCACGGTCAACAATAGGACACGGCAGCGGCTGGGGCAATTCATTTCAAAAGGAAACGCCTTACGGCGTAATAATAGTGATGAGCCAATATATATTGGTCATAGTAGTAAGTGATAATTCTTTCCACTGCTGAATTTACAAGTGAATTATTATAAGTTTTTCCATTATTTAAAAAAATATTAAAATAAGTTATTATGAGAGAATAGAAAAATCACTTATAATTGTAAAATTGCTATGGTAATAACAACATTTTCCATTGTTTTGAATTGTTATTTAAGAATATAAAAATTGTTATGGTAAGTACAACATTTTCCATGTGTATGTTATTGAATAAATTTATTAATTACTAAATTTTGATATAATTACTATGTAAATTTTTGGAAAGTTTAGTTAATTAATTAATTTATTTTTTAAATAAATTTTTTTGGAAAAATAATGTATATATTAAATTATTGTTTTATTAATTTAAATATAAATTATATATCAATGAAAATTTCTATGTATTAAATATATTTAATACATTAAGTTGAATTTTAAACTCATCTAATTGGCTTGGAGTTGTTCTATTTTGGCTATCAAAAGTAATGGAATTGTATGCACACGGTAACTATTCAAAATGTAAAGTGTATGTGGGTCTTCATCATTAAGTGGATATATTTTGTCCTTTTAGGTTGTAATAATGGAATTGTAATATGTAAGCATCCTTGTATGCAATGTTAATTGTCTAATAATAATGTGAATGACAAGTGGCTCTTCATCATTCAAGTGGATATGTTTTGTCCCTTTAGGTGGCGACTTAGTGTTGGATGTAGGTGTTGTGACCACCAACAACCCCCCTCCTTCTGAAGCGTTATTGCTAATACTAAATAAGTGGGGACCCTTAGTCAAAAATTTAAAAAATCAATTAGTGCTTATATTTCCTTTTAGATAAAACTTACAACATCACGGACTTAGGAAAATACCTTTGAAGAATCTAAAAAGCTTAAGTTTCATGGTGAAGAAAGTAAATTCACTCCTTAAGAGATATCACATCGCGCAAAGAATGATAGGGTACCTTCTAATGAGCCAAAATGATAAAAAACGTGAGATTGCGATGCGAAACTCCATCGCATCGCATGCATTAATGAGCACTCACGTTAAAAAACCTTAAAATCACCAATATGCGATATCGCATATCGCACATTGCAAAAATCGTATAAATTACACGTAATGATTATAACGATTAAGCGGTCTGCGATCTCGCGATATTGCGATATTGCAACCAAGCAGCCTTGCGATAGAACAACACGATGAGATTGCGGTAATGCGATGCAGTGATCTGCGATATCGCAAAGCAAATCGCAAGACCTCTCCATCGCAGTTGGTTCTGGCTCATTATTCGAGAAAACGTTTTTTAGGCCAAGAACTGGTCATGCACTTTAATGCAAATTAATGAGTTGTTGCCAGTTTTTAATGAAATATGGTGTTGTGTTTTTCGAAGAACTAGTTCACGTAAGGTGGTGTGCTTTTGCATATCTTCATTTAAAGTTTTCTTGTCATTATTTTTACATTACTTCCACCTCATTTGTAAACTGCAGGAACAAAGGACAAAAGGTTATACAAGGCAGTATGTAGGAAACTATGAGGAGGAAAGGCAATACTCCAATGTCCATTTGGGAAGGCACACCTAATCTACTTAAGGAAGAGAAAGAGCCGCAGAACTCTTCTGAGGAATCCATCACAGATCTCTCATATACAGCCATGGTTGAATGGGTACTGAACGATGCTGATACCAAAAACAGACAGTTTAATGCTCAGGGTCAAGAGCTCACAGAATCACTATTTTTACAAATTTTGAGCTTTATACCCGATAAGAGAAAAAGGTGCAAAAGGCGAAAAATGCATTAGGGAAGCCCAAATCAAGGAACAGAGGCAGTTTCCGATGCGCGATTAGCGCCTAGCGCTAATCGCGTATCGCTGAGAAAACTTGCTCGAGAAGGAAGGCTTCTAATTACTTAGTCACCTGCAAGCCCCGAAAATTGCAAGAAAGCAACGATAGAAACAAACTGGAAATAGAAAGCTAAAGAAAAAGTAGAAGCAATCTAAGGGTTAACCAAGTTGAAATGGGATTATTACCAGGCATACATGGTAAAGCACATAGTCATTGGATGACTCTCAAGTATATCATCGATTTTGCTGAGAAGATAGTGCCAGCTCTTACCAACTCCGTTTGCTTAACTCAACCAAAGGCGGAAGACAGTCAGCCGACTCTACTCAGGCAAATACTGAATGCTTGCGATGTTAAGGAGCAAATACAGAAATAGTTAGATGTTAGATTTAATTTTAGAAATAGTTTTTCTTAGAAAAAGGACAGTCATTTAAACCGAATCTTGAATTTCTATTAATAAGTTATTTAGTTAGTAGTATTTAAACCCTTCTCATGCATTTAGAGAAGGGTCCAGAAATTTGTCAAAAACTTGTCCTCAGAACATGCACTTTTGCACCCTCCGAGGAGGTTTTGATGAATGAATGGAATAGGGTTTATTGATATTTGCATTTGATATCTGCTACTGATGTTGCACTTTTGTACTCCTAGTGGATGTTAGATCAAGGAGAGATAAATCAATTGTCGCTTGAAGCTCATGTAGGACTAGTTATAAATGGTACTCTTATCTCTTAACCATTTCTGCCTATGCGTTAAAGTGATACTCAATTTTTAGTTGTTTATATATTATAGTGTGGATGCCTGAGTTATCATTTGGCAATTCTGTATGCTGATAACTATTTATTTATGCTTAGTGTATGAATAGCTCATTTATGCGATATGTTTTCACAACTGTTTCGTCTAACTTTTTATACGAAGTAGTTCATCTTTATTGAATTCTTTTCTTATCATAGCTGAATGATCTTTATTACCAGTTATTGTTTGAAATCTTTTTAGATCGCATAGAAGAAAGATCACACCCCGGGTTAGCATAAATTTAGATGTTTTTATGTTTATTAGAATACAATAGCATTGCATTAGATTAGAATTAAGATAGAAGTATTTCATTTAGAACATAAACATCCATTTTTCTCACACACACACACTGAGTTGGGAAACTGGTCCCATATCCCCAGTCGGACCCGCTATACCAAACGGATAAGGAGCTGCCAACCAAGGTCCGGACCGGGCGGGTATCCCCCTTGTTGTAGACCCGATTTTCGGGGCCTTCAACATCATCAAATAAGCTTCACCATTTAACCATCATACATGTGCTACTACAAATTAGAAAAGAGGAACAAAATCTGTGTAATAATTCTGTCAATTCATGAAAATAATTAAAAGAACACAAATATGCAACTATGTGAGTTGTGAGTAAAGGGGGCCCTCCCTTACTCACAACCCCTTTTATTGCTAAAGGAGTTTACATAGTGAGATCAACAGAACATGGAACTTTATATTAAACTGAACAAATATTACAATAGTACAAAAGTCTAGTATATCTGCTCTCCCCCTTTGCGAATGAACCATAAAAGTATTTATACAAGTGGAGAGGCATAAACTTGCCCAAATTAGGAAAACTAACATACTGCAATTGTTCGCTAATAATAACTGGAAAATACAATAAAAATAGACATGTTGAGTTTGATCCATGACTAAAATCATGGATCAAACTGATCTCGTTGAGTTGTTGGAGCTATTTCCCAATACGACCATCTGTGAGAGGTCTGAATATCTAGGTGGTCTCGATGGTAGTTTTGAGGCAACCAATAGTACAATGTCCATGTAAACAAATTTCTTGTCAAAACCCATGTTTTCGTTACTCAACCATCGAAATCACTGTAGGAAATAGGAGTGGTTATCAAAATCAATGTATCTATAGGAAATCGATGACTCTACAAGAAATCACGGGCTATCTGCAGGGAATCATGAAACCGCTTCGGAAGATGGTTGGTATGCATAGGATCCAGTCAACATTCTTGAAATTGTAGATAATTCGATTAGGTATTATTTAACTTAAAAAATACTCAAGAATAAAATGAAATGATTCTTTTTAAAATCATTTGCATACCTTAAAGCTCACAACACCATTTTGGTCAAAGCACATAGAATATGGAAAAAGGAGAGCCATGAAGGGTCAAAAAGAGTTCAAAATAGGGGAATCAAGGCCTTAGAAACATGATAAAAAATGGACAAAATCGGGACTCAATAGGTCCTATTTATCATATAGACATGTATTAGATCCATTCCCAATGTTTCATGCAATGTTGTATTAGTGTTGTCACTATCATCGCAAAGTAGTGTCACACATAGTAGAGAGTCAATTATACATTCTTAAAGGGTTTTTCTGATGCATTCTCCTACATAATTATGTCTTATTCATCATAAGGGCATGCATTAGATTTATTCCCAAATTCTTGAGCACTTTCATGCAAGTGTTGTCACTATAGTCGCAAAGTGTACCTTAAGTGTTGCACATGGAGGAGAGTATTGTTTCATCGTTGCATTAAGGGGATCATGTTGTTTATGGATGATCAGTGTTATATGTTGTTTCATAATTTGTTTTGAGTTTGTGATCATGCTTAAGGCTTACCTTTGTTTCATATTTTCTTCACCGATCCCACACTTTATCAATTTATGGAAGAATCCTCTGTGCAATCAACTTTACCTCACTTAGCCTCCTTGAAATCCACATTGCACATTAAAAAGCATCAAGCTAATCCCTTATGTCTTGGAACTACACAATGCATGGTTCTTACCTCCAAGCATTGCACATTGTGTAATCACAACACTCAAGGATTTCCTCCCTTCCCTTAGAAACTGCACAAACCTACCTCCCAACTAGTCTCCCATTGCACATTGCAAAGTCTTAGTCATCAATTTTCATCCCTAAGTCCTTAAACTACACAACTGCATAATCTACTAATAAGTCTCCTTCCAAAACTACACATTGTGTAGTCTCAAGGCTCAGGATTTCCTTACTGAGCTCCTCAACTGTGCAATAATATTGCCCAGGCCTCTAGAATTGTGTATTGTGCACTCTCAAGCTTCAATCCATCACTACTAACCCTTGGAACTATGCAATGCACAATATCTGAGTTTGCCTCTAAGTCTAGCACCCAGTGCTAGCCCAATCAACATTTTCATGAAGCATGTTAGGCTGGGAGATTTTCGGACTGATGTCTTCTTGTCATGAGTGGAATTCACGTGCAGGTACTATATCTTGACATGACATGATGATTTCTAGAGAGGAGGAGAAGGATACTATACTAAAAAACACTTGTGAAGATAAAACCATGAAGATAACATCAAGTGAGAAGATGAAGGAACAATAGTTTATGAGAGAAGACCAAATATCAAGACCACATGAAGACTCCACACCATTTAGCCACCTTGGAGGGCGAAGATGATGAATAAAGATAATATTGAATGAAGATGAAGTACTGAACATAATTCTCATGAAGATTGAAAACAAAGAAGAAAGAGAAACAACTTGGCATTGTTATTTCATCATGAAGTCCATATTATCATTGTTAAGTGCTGATTTGTACCAGTACCATCACAATGTCATGTGTGTGTAACAATCCTAGTAAAAATTCCACGTAATAAAGTTAATAAAGGAAAATAATAATCAAGGCCATGAGACACATATTCCAAGTTGAATGTTGGGAAAAAACATAGTGATGGAGATCACTTATGACTAATAAATGGCTATGGAAATTGGCAAAGGAAATGGCAAAGGCTTTGGAAAGGCATGAGGCATTAAATGACATTTTATTTATAAAAATAATGGGAAATAGGAGGAAATGAAGGTGAAATGTCAAAGGTTTCATGTGAGGAGGAAATTGAAGGAAAGTAATGGAAAATTAATAAAATAGAGGACTCATTAATAAAAAGAATTTTGAGGACTAGTACAAAACTTTTGTTAGTTTTAACTTGGAGCTCTCTCTCTCATACTCTTGGAAACTTAGAGTTTTCTCAGAGCACTCTTGGAGGAATGTGGCATACTTTGGATTTGAATCCTGAAGGCAAAGGAAGAGCAAGAAAGCACAAGAGGATAGTGGGATTAGTAGCTACAATGGATTTTTCTTGCAGGTACCGAGTTGCATGTATGATTTCCTTGCTAGTTTTGGCTTGCATAACACATGCATGTGGTTTATTGGTTATTATTTGTCATTGACATGGAGGACTGCTTGGATTGATAGTGGTTTTTCCTAGCCTTTCCATTTCCTATATATCCATGGTGTTGTGGGTTTTTTTCCTTTTATTTTTGCTTGGTGCTCATGTTCCTTTACTTGTGGGTTGATTTACTAGTTCATGGAGCCTTGGTTGGACAAACGCTCTAGAAACCCTATAATAGATTGGGTTGAGTTACTAGTCTTGGAAGCCTTGGTTGGACAAATTCTTTGGAGCCCTTGGTGGGTTGAGTTACTAGTCCTAAAAGCCCTAGTTGGAGAAATGCTATGGAGCCTAACAACAACTATGGGTTGAGTTACTAGTCCTGAAAGCCTTGGTTGGAACAAAGGCTCTGGATTCCTAGACAACTTGGGTAGAGACCGATCTCGTGATGGTTAGTGATGTCCGACCGTGACGTGGAGTCACTGGTTGAGGGTTGAGGTGGTTTGGCCTTTGGAAGCCTTGGTTTGGTTTTGTTTTAGTTATTCCATGATATCCCACATTCATGCTTGGAATATGGCATGGGGTGATTGGATGAAAGAGAGATTTGGTTTAGCCCAGTCTATGGTCAGGTGGTACGTGGAAGTCCATGACTTGGTTGGGTTTTCATATGTTAATATCAACTCCCTTTCCTTTGGTATCTCATGAGTAACTGTGGTTGTCATTATGTGGCTATAGTAGTTGTTTCATCATTGATATATCTAGGGTTATTTGTTGGTTATTAACATGTTTTATGATACACTTGATGTATGGATCTCATCATGTTTTGGTTAGTAGATGAAATATTAATGAATGAACGAAATAATAGATAACAATGTAGCTATTGGGAGGAGACATCAATCCTCCTTAATGATTATCAGATAAGTATGGGACACCTATGCTCAGATATGTTTTTATGACCTGTATATTTCATGTTTAAGATATTTTTGACGAATTTCTTGTCATGGCTGGTAGGGGTTAGGTCAAATCCTTGTTTAATTTTTTACATTAATATCCTTGTTTCAAGGTTATTTATCATTTTTGGAAGTTTCATGAAAAACTAGGTAGAGGCCTTCATCTTAGCCCTAAAAATGTGGCTCAAAATTCGGGGTCATTGGCATAGAACTACCTGAAAAAGGACATAGTCGCATGGATTCCTTGCTATGGGAGTGACAAGAGGGTCCCAGTCACATGGAAGGCTTTTCATGGGAGTGATTGGAGGTCTAGTTCAACAAAACATAAGTTGTCTTAGGGGTTGGGCACCTGGAAGGGTTGGTTGTCTCCTGAAGGTTTTGTAGCTCCCGGAGAAGGCCAGATTGGTCTTACCTTGTCGGTTCCATTCCCTTAACCATATATGCGGATTTGAATCATGTCACAGTAACTCTTCATCACATGTTTACCCCAGTTGGCCGGTTAGCTTGGGTAGATGTGGGAGGAGGGTGTTACAATGTGTCCATGTGTTTTTCCACATCATTTGTGGATGTAATGATGTAACTATGAAAAGGAAAAGAAAAAATGTAATGTTTGGAAGTCCAAGACTCATATGTGGAATATGAAAAGTTACATAGTCATATATCTAGAAAATATCTTTTAGGAAAAGTAAAAAAGTCATATAGAAGCCTAAAGGTCCCGTTATAAGTCCAAGAGTCATGAGGGTAAGTCAAGAGTCATAGGGGATATGAAAGGTCATTTCTCTTGTTATAAAAGAAACCTCATAACTCAAGAAAATGGATTTTGGAGGCTTAACCTTTGGAGATTTAGCCTTGGCTTCTCTAGCTTAGAGTAGGAGAGAATATCATTCTTTGGAGAAACAAGAAGTGACTTAATGTTCCACTATTGGGGCTAGTGGTTCACCATTGTAACTATGTACTTGGATCTTTCACCTAATAATCAGAAACTTGGTGATCCAACACATTTTCATGCATGTATCATGAATGTAGTAAGAGTATTCTTTATATGTTTGAAATATGTGTTTGTTCATACGTACTAAGTAAATTGAACTGTTTCGGTGGCTTTTGTACTTATCTTGTTGAATGTGTGTTGTATCTACTTTAATGATTGTTGTGTCTATGTCAAACACTTCTCTAGAAAACTAGTGAATATTTTCATGCTATCGTATGTCTCTCTTAGGTTAGTACTATTACTTCCTTTCAAAGATTCACTCCCCTCTATCCCCTTGTGAAAGTCTCATTTTATTTATTGCAATTCGTGTTTCATAGTCTAAACTTACTGATTTGAAATGTTATTTGCATACTCTCTTATGTTATTTATTGAAACCAAGGTAAACCTTAGAGTTATGGTGGTCAGATCGATACACCGGATGGAGCTCCTACTCCAAATAATGTGAGGTCTAATTGGGATTTCACATCGAGGAGACCCCCTTGGTTGACGGATTTTCAGCATCGTCAACATCACCCTTGGATCTCTTTGGTTTTTCATCTTCTTCAACTTCTACTGTGAAAGCATGTTGCTTCCCTTTTCATTTATTGCTAGCCAAATTAGGAAAATATCTCTTGAAATGTCAATATTCTTGACAATCATAATTTTTTATATCTTAGATAAGTCTTTCTTCATATTAGAGGAAGAAGACCATTTTCTTAACTTCTTATGTTGAGGTCCAAAATTCTTCTTTCCCTTGTTCTTAAAGTGAGTTGTAAGGGATTGAACTTCTTAATCTTGACAATCTCTAGACGTTAATCTTGATTCTTCTTGAGCACATGATTCCCATGATTTTCTCAAATGAAGACACTTCTTTCCAACTTCTTATCCCTGTTGCAAATGCATCCCATGATCTAGGGAGACCATTGGGTGCAGTAGTAACAAGTTCTTGATCAGAGATTGTTTCTCTAATAACCTAAATTTGGGTTCTGATTTGTGAAATTCTTACAAAGTATGAAGCCACATATTATTCGTTAGTCATCCTTGTATTTCAAAGCTCATTCTTCAAACTCATGGACTAACCAAAATTCTTAATAGTGTAGATGTTGTAGTGTTTTCTTCTCAAAGATGTATGAAACAGACCCACTTAATATTGTGGATGACAAACAATCTCAACAATATAAATGACTGCTAAACATTGTAGATCTGTAGCAATTGATAGAAATAAAACTTGCCAAAATTTTGATCTATGCCACAATCATAGTTAAACAACAAAAAGAAATAGTAATGTTGGAAAATACTAAGAGTGGGGGGGGGGGGGGGGGGGTGGGCGGTGGGCGTGGTGAATCAATATTCCTTAGCAATTAGCACTTTTAAATATTTTCAGAGCATTAGTTAATATTCAATTATCATTAATGTTTATGCAGTAACAACAGTGAATAAAAGAACACAGGAGGCACAAAAGTTTTAGGTGGAGAACCCCTTCTGGGTCAAAAACCACCAAACACTTTTCTAATAATTCTTTAATCTTCAACTCAAATTGAAAAGAAATCTCCAACTTCATAGAATCTAGAAATTCATTGTTCTCCATCTCCCACTAGATGGACGCTCCAATGCCCGAGATTCTTTAGTAGTCAACTGAACGAATGCCCCAACAACCAATGAGCTACAACTCACCCTAGCACCACCCTACCACCCTAAAGTTTTCACAGGCTTGAACCTGTTGGTGACTTCATGCACCATCCTATCACCACTCTACCACCCTATAGAAGAATACACACTAGACCATAACACCAACTATGACACAACCACCTAATGATGATCTTAGACCTCCTGATACCGCCTCTTCAACTCTTGGCAGATAGACCCTTGTACAACTTTTACAATGATGCTTTTACAATGACTCTGTATAATGATACTTTTACAATGATGCTTTTACAATGACTCTGTATAATGATACTTTTACAATGATTGTATGCAGTGCTTCCCACTTGAAGACTTCATGTGGTGAACTTCTTGCTGTTGTTTTGCACCTTGGTTGCTGCTCTTGTCATGCTATTCTTTCTCACTCTTAAGAACATTAGATTGTGCATTGAGCCTTCTCTTGATGAATATATAATACCTGCAAAAATTCTTCAAAGAAATACCCATGACATGATAATAGAAAAACTTACCTCATCCCGCAGAACATA
Organism: Pinus taeda; assembly: GCA_000404065.3. Lineage (NCBI taxonomy): Eukaryota > Viridiplantae > Streptophyta > Pinopsida > Pinales > Pinaceae > Pinus > Pinus taeda. The sequence continues at coordinate 42,451 of APFE030710974.1, read as the reverse complement.
TGTCAGTGCTAAACAAAAACAACAAATTAGAATACGAAGAAACTAATGCAATTAAGAGATGAACATGCATATACAGAATATACTTAATTGTAGCTTACCTTTGCTGCATCATTTTGCTACACCTTGCTCTTTTCTGCCCTAGAAAGTCTGGTCCTTTGCACCCCTTGACAACACTTGATCTAGTTTTTCTTGCCTTCTAGGAGCACGATATTTAATCTGATGTATCTCTGTGATTTTAGATCCCCAACATGTGATATTCAGTCTTGTAGAAGTCCTCTGAGTCTTCTTTCCAATGCCATAGGTCTGACCCGATTTGGACTCTTCAAGGCAAAGTTATGCCCAATCTCTCACAATGACCTAATTATGGACTAGTTTAGTAGAGCTAACTTGTACGACATACCACGTGTCACTGTTTCCTCCTGTGGCTCTGAAATTGATACATAGAAAAATACAGTCTGTGCACTCTTCGCCACTTTTTACAGAATTCCAATCCTATTTTCTGAGAGAGAGTTATGACAATTTTCCCAAGGTCACTTCTTTGAGATGAAATTCGACAACCTGCAAAAACCCTAACTTCCACAGATCATATCTCTGAAAATATAGCCAACCAAGATCTGAATTTTGGTCACAACGTCCATTAGGATTGTGAATCAAATAGGTTTTAATTTCAGAATCTAAGACTTCACAGTAATGAAGTTATAGCGAAAATGCCACAATCACTACATTTGGAGGATATATGAGATTTCTTTTTATAGAGTTGAGAGGGGCTTCTATAGAGAATGTTGGAGGGATTTTAGGAGCTCAAAAAATTATTAATTATTGACTATTCAATGACCAAAACCAATTATGAGTGCCATGCCACAACCCCATAGGGTTTTAGCACACTAACTAGGGTTACTAACTTCAAACATGAATATCTCTCAAACTGAGAAGAATTACTTGGTGTGCCATATATTAATGGAAACATCTCGACGAGAAGAATCTATCTAGAAGATCCTTGACTCAAAATAGAGTAAGTTGACAAGTCAAAATTCCCTTGCAAGATTAGGGTAACCCCTGGTGCTGTTTGGGTTGACATTAATGACAACCTCAGATCATCTTTAGATCAACATAGTAATAACTCCAATCATCCAATGGAAACCAGATATATAAAGAATAATTTTATTATAGCACCTATGAAGGGAACAAATAAATGTTACCAGTCCCTTTCCATGCGACGTGTTCTTGGTTATCGTCAAACATCTTCAACTTGTTTAGAGTCTCTCTCCTCTATAATGTACCCAACAAAATATGGTGTGCGACAATGAAAATAACTAGAGTTACAACAATGAGTGCAACAATGAAAATAATCAAAAGTGAACAATGAATGGAAAACCCTTCTATTTATAACAAAATATTGAGTTATCCTTGAATAATGAGCAATAATAAAATATTGTTAACCCCATTCTTGGAATAACCACTTGGAATATTTTATTATATTTGGTTAGGAGGGAAAAAATATTTAAACTTTTATTTAGAAACTATAAAATAAAGCAGTAGTCTATAACGCGACTTTTTGAAAGCCTTTCTGGCGGATTTTTCCGGTCAAAATCCGGCAGCAATTCATTGGAATCCCAAGTTTGATAGCTAGTTTCTGTACAATCAATGGCTCCCAGGGGTTTTCTAGGATGCTGAATCCAAATATGCAGTTAAAAAACCATTTTAACTGCTAAAAATCAAGATTTAACCTCATTTCTTCTGCCGGATTCCGTCACCGGAATCTCCAAAAAGTCGCATTATAGACAACTCCTAAAATAAATAAGGAATTAGTTAAGGAATAATAAACAAATAAGGATTTATTTAACTATTCTTAAGGGATTTAGTCAAATTTGACAAAGAATAATAATTAATTAGTGATTAATTAATTATTCTTAGAGAAAAATAAGATAATTAATGATTTATCTGTTTATTTTTCATAATTGAGTCAATTTGTTAAGGAATAATAATTGAAAAATGGTTTAACTAATTATTCCTAGAAGAAAATCAAATAAATAGTGATTTATTTAATTATTCTTCATTGGTTTTAACTATAAATTACTTAACAAAGGTGGTTTATTAAGTAATTTCTCACATTGAAAGCAATTTTACTATGGTAAAATTGGGTTTACATGGTGTACATCGATCCATTTGGTAAATTAGGCTAGATGATCAAGTTTTTGGTGATAACATTAGAGATTTATTAGGGAATTATGCATATTTTTGGAGGTGTCATGCATAACAATGTAGGGAATGTGATGATATATAATGGAGTACACACTCATGGTGGTAATATCGCCTTCCTTGAAATTCTATTTTCCAACTGCATCATTCAGTTCATTAGTATTTCCCATCACAATATCCAACACTTTGCTTTTGGCAAGAATAAGATCTATTCTGAATTTCCAAGCTTTGAGTTTTGATGTTCCCTCTAGCTTGTTTTTGAAAACCATGTTAATTTTCCTAGTGCAATTAGGGTTAGTACAATATTTATGAAATTCTGATAATTACTTTTGATGTAAATCTTCTTTTATATTATTTCAACATATAATTCAACAATTATACTTTATAAATCCAACAATAGAATAGTAGATATTATAATGCACAGAAAGAGAGACAAGATTTACCATGGGAAAACCCACTACTCGGAAAAACCCAACAAAATTTTCAATAGAGAAATCCTTCTTATTAAATAAGAGACACACCTAAACCTATAGCCAAACCTAGTATTCTCCTCTAAGTCAAGTCACCCAAACTGATCCTGCACTCTGTTCTATTTTCCTAATCCAAAAATTTCAGCTTCCTAGCAACTTTCCAGTAGCCCAAAGTTTTGGCCCCCAAAAACTGTCCAGTAACCTAGAAAATTTTGTCCCCCATGCAACATAATGCCTAAAACAATGCAAATCATATAGAGATACTTCTATCCACACATGTGAGTTGATGAGAAAGGAGAGAGAAAGAAACTCAACCTTCTTTATTTTTCCTTGTTCATCCTTCTTGACCTCCTTCGCTTTCCCAAAAGTTGTCTTGAGAGAGGAATGTGAATTTTCCAAATGAGGAGCTCAAGATGCCTTTATATAATAGTCTATGTAGTGTGAATATATGTGTCTCTTGGCCAGGGTGAACTTGACTTGGAGGGAAGCGACTTGTCAAGTTTTGGAGGCAAAATTAGATTTCAAAAATTCAAATTTAGATCTTTTAAAAGTCGTAATGGGACTTTGACTCAAGATAAATTGTTCTTTGACTCAATCATTTACAAATATGATTTATAATAATAAATATAATTACAACAAGTGACCAAAAGTACATTATGAAGATTGACCATAGTTACAAATTCAACACATCCTTGGTTATGACATGCTCTCTAAGTGATTTTATCTCTTGAAGCTACCTTCCACCCACCTTCCACCATGTAAGAGCCAAATACTACTTGAGGGGATTCAAAGCCAATCCTAAATTTTGGAAATTAGTGAAAATATGAGATCTGATGCTTTAACTAGTAGAAAGAAGGAACACCATGAGAATGGTCTCACAAGGACTGTAAAATTCACTATATCTGGGGTAGAAACTTTATGTTGGATGTAGGAGAGGCTTTGAATCTTTCACTAATTGTTTGGCTCTTGAGGCAAGGTGGGATACTTTAGATTCTACCTTAGAGAAAAACTAATTCCCTCTGAAATTACAAATTGAGCCAACACCAGCTCACGATCTAGGGTAAAGGGGAAAGTTTAATCTTTCACATTGAATAATCCATCGAGAAATCCAATGGTTGTTGTGCAAAACCTAGTTGCAACTCCATCCCTTTCTTTCACAGACTACATCTTTTGATTGGTCAAAACTTGAGTCCAATTATGAAACAAATTATCCGCCATAAATCTGTAACAACCCTGGTAAAAAATTCATGTAAACAAATATATGACCAAGGTCATGGGACACGTATTCCAAGCTGAATGTTGGGAAAAACATCCTAGTGGGTGTTCATTTCGGTTATTATGGCTAAAGGAATCTGGCAAAGGCTTTGAAAAGGCATGAGGCATTAATTGGCATTTTATTTATGAAAATAATGGAAATTAGGAGAAAAGGAAGGTGAAAGGTCACAGGTTGCATGTGACGATGAAATTAAAGGAAAATAATGGAAAATGAAGAAAATAAAGGCCTCATTAATAAAAAGGATTTTGAGGATCAGTTCAAAAGCTTTTGATAGTTCTATGGTGGAGCTCTCTCTCTATTCTCTATCTCACACACTCTTGGACACTTAGAGTTTTCTTGGAGCACTTCAACATTGTATCAAGAAAATCAAAGGAAGGACAAAGAAGGAAAAGGGAAGTAAAGATAAAGTAAGGAAGAGAAAGATCAAGCAACTACAATGAGATTATTTGGAGGTATTGATTTTCATGTTTGATTTCCTTGCTAGATTTAGCATGCATGGTACATGCCTGTGTGTATTTGGTATTCTTGTTGTCATTGGCATGGGTTTTTCCAGGTGTGACAGTGATCTTAAGTCATTCCTTACTATTTCCGGATAAGTAAGGTGGTATCTGAAAAAGAATACAAGGCCTAGGAATCCCAAGAATGGAGAAGGTAGGATTGCGGTAAAGAAGGATTTTGTGTACTTTGGTGGGCCTAGAATCTTTGACCAGTGAATGGCAAGATATACGTAAAGCCTGTTGGTGCGCTAAGATGACTTATTAAAAGAAACCTTAATACCTACATTAATTATCAAACCAAGGTAAGTCTGTTTATTTCAAGAGTGTTCAACATTGTCTATGCAAGTGAATTCAGAGGCTAATTTAGAATGAAATGATTTCATATCATTGCAATAATTAATATCTAATTCTCGAAGTTCAATCCAAAACAAATCTGAAGGAAAACCTTAAAGCATTTTCAAATCTATTTTAATCTATTATGCAACGAAATGAATCTGAATGCAAGTATGCTAAAGGAATCACTCTTAGCAGATTTACTAACTAGTATAGACAATAACTCATTTAGAAAGAAGGAAAACTACAAAAAATAAACAACAACAACTATTCAAGATTTTAACTGAAAACAATCAATTATGAACTCAGGATCTCTGATAACACTACTTTAGAAGGAACACCAATCAAATACTTAAACTAATCTGATTGTTATGAAACCATCTCACAGAAAGATAGAAAATAAAGATCAACGCCTTATAATTCAGCCTCTTCAGGGGGGAAACCTCCTTTACATTACACAAATGAACAAGTAATGGGGGAATCACTAGTATTATAGAGACCTAACATGCCCCTCTCCTTCAAAAAATTGTTTTCCTCAATGCTTGAGTAGTTGTGGATGCTTCTTTATAAAATTCTCATCCTCCCATGTGGAATCTTCAGTGGCTAAGTTCTTCCACTTTACAAGATACTCCAAAATTGATCGATTTCGCAGCTGTCGAGTTCTTGCTTCTGTGACTGCTTCATGTTCCAATATGATTTTTCCTTCCTCATCAAGTTTTGACAATATTTTTTGAACTCAGAGCTTGTCACCAATAACCTTATTTAAGAATGAAACATGGAAAACTGGGTGCACTTGGGAAGCTGCAGGAAGCTCCAATTTGTATGTCATAGTACCAATATTTTGCAACACCTTGTACAGACCGTAATACTTTGGTGATAATTTATTATCCTTCTTAGCTTGCTTGAGGGACATTTGTTTATATGGTTGTAGCCATAGAAATACCTAGTCACCTATATCAAAACTTCTTTCGCTGCAATGTTGATCTGCCCGTTGTTTCATTCTATTCTATGCCAAAGTTAGGTTATCCTTTAAGAGTTGGAGAACTTGTTGTTGATGCTCGATGTGATCTTCCACTTCTTGAACCTTAGAATTTTCTCTTAAATATGATGTGATGGATGGTGGGTGATATCCATAAAGTGCCATAAATGGGGTCATTTTTTCTATAGTATGGAAGGAAGTGTTATACCACCATTTAGCCAAAGACAACCATTTGACCCAATGTGTCTGTTTATTAGATACAAAGCAATGAAGATATCCTTCGAAACATTTGTTTACTATCTCAGTTTGCACATTAAATTGAGGATGATAAGATGAACTATGAGCTAACTGAGTACTAAGACAAGAAAATAATTATGTCCAAAAATTTCCAGTGAAAATGGGATCTTTGTCACTTATAATAATCTTTGGGTTTCCATGTAGCTTTTGAATTGTTTCCATAAATGTAGTAGAAACTGTACTAGATATAAATGGATGAGTTAATGCACAAAAGTGTGCATACTTGCTAAGTCTATTAAATACCACCATGATGACACTCTTTTCTTCGGACTTGGGTAAACCTGTGATGAAATCCATTGAAACCTCCTCCCAACGTTGACTTGGAATGGATAAAGGTTGTAATAGACCAAGGGTCTTAATTGTTTCAACTTTATTTTGTTGGCAAACCAAACATTCCTCCACAAACTTTTGAGTATCAGATTTAAGGCCATCCCAAAAAAATTCCTTCTTAACCTTGTGGTAGGTTTTTAAAAATCTCAAGTGCCCTCCTAAGGGGGAGGTGTGCAATTCCATAAGAATCTTTTGTCTGAGTTGGGAATTCTGACATAAGTATAAGTGATCTTTGTACCATAATGAATCATTTTTTTAGCTAAATGTTTTAGATGTACTGGGATCTTCCATTCATCCCTTGCTTCGTCTATCCAATCTGGTTGGATAATAGAAATGACACAACACAATGCTTCCGCATCCTCATTCTTTCTTGACCGGGCCCAAAGTCTCCAGAAGTCACTGTCGAAAGACACTTAGAATGAAATTACAAGTAAAACACAGTTTTCCTCATTAAACTCAATAATAAAGATACAACATCACTGTAGTGAGAATACTTTGTGTCAAAATGAAAGTTACAATCTCCAAATTCCTAGCTAGTTGTTCTATTCACCTGGTGGCTTTATATAACCTATGAGAGACAAACGGATAGGAGTGAATCCTTAAGACCAGGAGATCTTGAGGATTTTGCAACCGAAAATCAGATTTTATTACAAAATACACTCAATTCCCCTGGTCTTCCACTGGCCTTCATGAGCGAAACATTGTCCTTTTTCTTTTCTTGGTCGCTGTTGTTCGATCATTTGAACAACAATCATTCAATTCATAATCCTGCATATAAAAATAGCGAAAGTTAGCTTTCATGCCCAAAATTATCCAATTCGTTAATGATTTCTTTTATTCAGATTCTACACTCGTTTCTTATAAATTCTTTTCTAAATTGAAGATAAACATATAAAGATGAATGATTAATTAAGTTAATATGAGGATAAAACATACCTTTTCTATGGCCCAACATACTCCCCTGCTTACCTTTTTGCATGTCCTCATGCAATAAGATGGTTGAGGTACAGTTGTGTCAAAGAATAGGAATGAAAACTTCTTCTTTATATATCCTAAAACCATTTTTTTGTTTAAGTATTGCAAAAGCCTGATTTACATGGTAATCTGGCAAATCATAATCACAATAATACCCTTCAGGGGGGTACCAAATAATAGGAAATCTGTAATGAAATCCTATCTAGGTGGGATCCATGCCTAGGACCATATTGCTGTACATGTTTAGGCAAGAAACGACAACTTTAAAGTTTCTGTACCCAAATGGCTCCCAATTTTTGACATTGTTAGTGGAAGCTTCCCATCGTTGCCTTGCTGCCAACAAAGCTTCTTCCTTAATGTCTTAAAAATATTCTCTTACTGCCTGTATAATATCTGTATGGAGTGGTCCCAATTTAGCCACAATTCCCTCTTGTTGCATAAACCTTCTATGTTGGACAAAAAGAGGTAAGGGTTTCATGGTTTCTCCTATGACCCATAAATATATACCATGTTCCCTTTTTTGAAAATTTTTTATAGGCTTTAGCCCATTTAACCTGATTGGTAGTAGAAGAGAGGAAAGATTGAAATTGAATGTCCCCAATGAAGGGGCTAGGATTACTATCTAGTTCATCCTCCAAGGAACATGTGTGCAGGTATAATTCACATAGAAGGCTTTGTACTTGCTCATTTTTTCCCTTAAAACATTGGATTAATTTTGAAGTGGTCTTAAATTTTGCTACTTACCAGCCCTGACAGCTTTAACTTTTAGCAATAGGTACCTTTCCAACAAAAATAATGCATAATTAGTGGCAGGTGACCGACATGACAAAGCATCAGAGTAAAGAGAACAAATAGTTTCAATTTGTTCCATGGCCTTCTGAAGTTGGGCTTGTGCTTTCTCCAATTTCTTCTACTCATATTTGAGCTGGAAAAAGTCTCGTCTTCTGTTAAAGTAAGTTCATCGAATTTCTTCCGCAACTCTTTATGTATCTGTAACAATACTACTTTCTGGTGTTGAGCCAACTCCTGCTAGGTTTTTGTTAACTCATTCTGCAATTTCAGGATAACAACTTCTCTTACCAGAGGAACATAGTGAGTTGTTTCCTCTGTCTGAGTTTCATTATCATGTGTTATCGCTGAACTAGTTTGAACAACAACTTTGATTATTTCTTGGGACATTCAACAATCTTCTTGGGCATTCTCCTCAAAATCAGTTTGAACAGCAACTTCGGCTGTTTCTTGGGGCATATAACAATCTGCTTGGGCATTCTCCTTAAAATTGGTTTGAACAACAACATCTGTGGTAGGAAAGTCCGTTTGGGTCTCCATTGAACAAACACAAGGAATTTCAACATGTCTCAATATTCTCCAAAGGACATTGTTCTGTTTGGGTCCTTATAGTTTCTTGTTCCACTTTTGGTTTTCAAGCCTTATCTGCTTCTTTTAACCATTCTCTCAATTGTTTGATTGTTTTCTTATGGTTCCTATATTTATTAATCAACTTCCTTAATCTCGCCTTGTACAATTTCTTCTTCGTGGGGTTTCTGATTAGAGATGGCACAGTTGTGTTTATTTTGGGTTGATGAGGAACTGTGCCAATATCAGGGTTATGTTCCAACGAAACAATGTCTCCTGATTGCTTTTCGTCTTCAAGGTCTTCTTCTACATGGGCTTCTTTCTTAGGGGACTCCAATGGAATAATATCTCCTGATTGATTCTCATCCTCAAGGGTTTCTTTTGCATGCGCTTCTTTCTCAGGGGACTCCAATGGAACAATATCTCTTAATTGATTCTCACCCTCAAGGGTTTCTTCTGGTTGGGCTTCTTTCTCAAGGGACTCCAATGGAACAGTATCTCCTGGTTGATTTTCATCCTCAAGGATTTCTTCTGCATGGGCTTCTTTCTTAGCGGACTCCAATGGAACAATATATCCTAGTTGATTCTCGTCCTCAATGGTTTCTTCTACATGGGCTTATTTCTCAGGGGCCTCATTCATAGAGGGAACTGATTCCCTCCGATCCTCTAAATTATCAGCAGATGGAAAAGTTTCAGTATTGCTAGAACTGCTGATAGAGGTGGACTGGTTAAAGGAATGATTTTGTCCTATAGAGTTTCCAGATGGATCCCTTTCTTCATAGTATGTACCCATATTCTCCAATAATTGAGCCATTTTTTCCTCATATTCCTGCAAAAAATCATCTTGCGGGCTTAAGGAGGGCCTATGAGATGACCCTGCTTCTTCTGTTGGAATTGGGGTGCGTTATTGTGATTTTATCCTTGTAGGATGCCTACGTTTCGTTGGGCCAGAGGCCAAAGAAGGATTCCTTCTTTTTCTTGCCCTTTTTGGAACTATTACCTTTACTCTCTGATGTTCAGTATCTGTGTTATCAATGTTTCTATCATCTATCCCTATCTGTGCACCTGAGTTTTCTTCTAGTGGGGTTAAGGTAGGATTTACAAAGTTATCCCAAGTTAATTTATGCTGGGCCAATCCATGAATAATGATTAAATTAATTAGACCATGATGAATGATGACAGAATGTGGGTCTTTAGCCTTCCTAACCCGACTAGCAATGTCATGCAATAAGGAGTTAAAAAAGAATGACAAATTAAACATAATTTTCCTGCTTAAGAATGGCTAAAAATTTGAGTTGTCGAGGTTTTACCACATCTTAACGTTCATCACAAGTGATGTACCTCTAAACACTGGTCTCCAATTCTCGCCATGTTTGCTTTAAATATGTGGGGTGAATCTCTTTGCTTTTGCGTACCAATTGTTCATCTAGGTCTTGGAATACTACAACTGCATCATGCAAGAGAACATGCTTATCAATCCATCTTGTGCCTTTTGCTGGAAGTCTAGAGACTTTAGCTATAATTGCTTCAGAAATTGTTATATTTCTTCCCTTCACTGTCGTGTGTCCATCCTGTAGATTTTGCAAGAATTCAAGTGTTATTTCAATATGGAATCCTTGTAATTTGGCCAGGTACTGAAGCTAGCCGACGTGCTCAAGAATTTTGTGAGCCTGTTTTATTATTCGGAGTACTGTAAGTTCACTGTGGATAACTTTTCCTCCCATAGTTGTTGTGTCTCAATAGCCCAGCTTCACACTTTTGCATGCGCTTTCTCACAATTTTTCTCAGCTTGGAACAACACACTAAACCGTATACAAAACGTTAAATTTGTTATTAAAAGAGAAATCATGTTTCTTTAAAGTTGTTATTAAGAGGACAATGTTGTTGTTTGTCACATCAATAGTATTTTGTGCAACTTGATAATTATTATGCATGTTATGCATAATGCATACCTTCCCCCCTCCAACTAGAAAACAACTTGATAATTATTACGCATGCTATCTATAATGCATATCTTCCCCCCTCCAATAAAAAAAGGGCATCCATGACCATAAAGCGTGGGAAAAAGGGAAAGGATGTCGGGGATTCATAAATGCAGTGGGACAATAATCAGAGCGGTGTTAATGCTGCAAAAAACAGTCAAATAAGTACAGGTCGTAAAGATGGGAAATGAACGTAAAAGGAATAAAATAGAGAATTGATCATTATGTGAAGGGATATTTCCTTAGGTGGAAAAATATGAAGAAATCATGACTGATGATAAATGATAATGACTGCTGGTATCGATTGATCAGACAATATTGATACAATGCTTGTAAAAGTATAGTTTACCATGTATATTGGTTAATATAGTTATAAACACTGTTCAAATGGTAAATTCACCTTTAGAAATGAATCAATAGGAAATAATCGGATAAAGAATAATTGACAATGTAACATAGAACTTCAATACCACAAGAAGAGCCACTACTTCCAGCAGGCATTCATAGCCTCAAAAGGGTTGCTTTTTAACTCAAAAATGAGCCAGAATCCTCCATTTAGTATTTTGATGGTTTTCTTTGTTATTGCTATAAAGAGGCCACTATGCTAGCATGGTAACCAAATCATAGTGCCATTCACCATGATATAACAAAGTGATCAGGCCAATTCGTGATGAGACCTCCTGTCCTTCTAACAGTTTGACTATCTAGAAGTTCATTACGTTGGCGTGGTGGCCATAATGGAATGTCACTTGTTACATCCTTATGATCATGGTAGGCTGGCCCGTAATGAGACCCCCTATCCTCTTTAAGAAGATTTCTATTGTATTTTCATATTTCCATATTTTTATTGTAAAGGGAGGGAGGCTCATTTACTCCTTAAGAGTTAGGGATGGCGTGAGAAGTAAAAAAAAAAAAACCAATGAAAGTTATGATTTTATCCCTATATCATCATACCAAAGAGAATTATCAATTAAAAGTGTGAAAGATAAACTAGCATGGTATTAAGATAGTGAATCATTTTATGATATGTCCAAAGAGAAGATATTAAACCAGTCATTATATAGATGAACCAGGTTAGTTTCCGAACAAAAATAACCATCAAAGGTTTTACAAGTCATAATGGTATTAATATTAGTGTTTTTCATTTATCTCGGGTACAAGTTCCTAATCCAAAAAGATGGTTTTGATAAGAAAGCATGGGAGAGAAAAATGACTGCTTGATCAAAATCTGAATGACAATTGTGTGTTTATTGGAGCAGAAGTTATTGATCACAAGAAAAAGAAATCACAGTGGTTCATTCTATCGAACATCAGTTGTTCAATTGATTCAACAAAAATTGTTTAATTGATTGAACAACAATTATTGATCAAAAGAAAAATAAATCACAATTGTTCAATTGGCTGAACAACAACTGTTCAATTGATTAAACAATAGCTGTTTAATTTATTGAACAATAAACACACCCAAAAGAAATCAGAGTTTTTTGTTCTACTAAAAAACAACTGTTCAATTGACTGAACAACAATTGTTCAATTGATTGAAAAACAAACACACCAAAAGAAATCAAAGCTATTCATTCTACCGAACAACAATAGTTCAATTGACTGAAAAAAAAACTGTTCAATTGATTGAATATCAAACACACCAAAAAGAAATAAGAGATTTTCGTTCTACCGAACAAAAACTATTCAATTGATTGAACAACAACTGTTCAATTGATTGAACAACAAACACACCAAAAATAAATCAAAGTTGTTCGTTCTACCGAACAATAGTTTTTCAATTGATTGAACAAAAATTACCAAAAAAACAAGAGAAATCCCCGTATTTACACAATGATGCTTATCTGAAATACATTACAACCAACTCTAAGAAAAAAAATATATACATTATTTACAGTTGAAGAGAGATAAAATTTCATGAGAGTAAAGTTGCCTGGTCTTTACTCCCTGCAGCTAAAATTCACATAGTGGGATCATCACATACCTGTTGGCAAAAAGACTTTTTGGTGAGTGGTTTATGATAAAGACATATCCGATGTCCATTCAACCAGAAAGAATGGTCAGATTCATCAATGGTGGTTACAGTGAGAGTGCCATTGCTGTGCACCTCTTGAATTCAAGCCACCTTGTCTGTAACTTACCCAGAAATCTTTTGAAATATGGAATCATAGAGGAACACCCAGTCTCCTTTCTGAAACGTCTTCTTTTTAGTAAGATCGTCGTGCCACTTAGCCCTTTGCTGATGAATAATTGTGGCGTGTTGTAGAGCAAGTAGTCGAGCTTCATCCAAATAATTTATTTGTTGAAGTCATTTAGTTTGGGTCTCTGTCAGATCCAGTCCCACTTCCTCAGCTGTTTTGAGTGTTTGTATTTCAAATTCAATAGGAAAGATGGGTTCTTTTCCAAATACAAGTTGGTATGAAGAATATCCAGTAGTATTTTGCCAAGTTGTGCGATAATCCCACAAGGCCTCTGGCAGTCTAGTAGCCCAATCCCATTAATCCCATTAATGTGTCAAAACTATCTTGGTCAAAATTGCTTCGATGACCTTATTAGTGCTTTCAACCTGCCCATTCACCTGCAGGTGATACGGGGAAGTGACTCTATGTGTGATGTGGTGGTCCCGTAGAGTGGTAGTAATCTTATGTCCTACAAATTTCCCCCTCCATCTGTTATCACTTTCCTAGGTAAACCATACCACACAAATAACTCGAAAAGGAAATTGATTACGACTTCTTTCATAGCTCTTGGCAAAGCTACTGTTTCTACCCACTTTGTTACATAGTTTGTAGCAGCCAGTGTGTAGGCCTTTTGTTTTGATCATAGATGAAATGGCCCAACAAAATCAAATGCCCATTGTTCGAAAGGTTCTATTACCAATTGGGGTTGTAGTGGTATTTCGTCATATTGACCAAGACGACCCATCCTCTGACAACTATCACAAGCCTAGACATATTTCTTAGTGTCTTTAAAAATGGTAGGCCAATAATAGCCCATTTGTAGTACCTTATGCCCAGTTCTGTGATCTGCGAAGTGTCCTCCGTAAGGCTCATCATGGTAGGCCTTCAGATGTCGTAGATTTCATCTTCACAAATGCATTTGCATATGCACATATCAGACCTTGTATGGAAAAGGTATCCACCAATCCAATAAAATCGGGCGTTGCGCTGAACAATCTGTTTCCTTTCCCTTGCTGTCAAGTGTCTGGGCAAATTTCCTACTGCCAGATATTTTTCTACATCTGCATACCATGGCATTTTAATGGCTATGGAAAACAAATGTTCATCTCGAAACTGGTCATCCACTGCCAGCAGATCATTTATCTTTGGAACTTGAGACAAAAAAATGAGATTGGGTTTTCCTTCCCTAGAAGGTCTTTAATGGTGAAATAACGAACGAGTCACTCGTCCATTTGTAATTGGTTTGTTAGGTAAGTATATAATGGCGGAATGATCAGTATACAAAAAAAATTCATAGCCAGTTAGATAATGTCTAAATTTATTTATGGCATAAACGAAAGTTAAAAATTCCTTTTCTGTTATTGTATAATTAAGTTCAGCAGCAGTAAGATTTTGTTGATATAGTAAATAGCATAAGGCTTTCTATCCTCCTCTTGGTTGAGGACAACACCTATTGCTGCATCTGATGCATCTGTAGAGATATGAAAGGGTAGCTCCTTATTAGTCCACACAATATTAGTGCCGTCGAAAATAATTTCTTCAAATCTATAAAGGAAATGTCACATTTATCAAACCATTTAAATTCAACATTTCTTGTTAAAGCATACAAAGGTGCAACAATTTGTGATTTTTTTTTATGAACCTGTGAGAGTAACCTGCATATCCAAGAAAGCTACGTAACTCCATCTGAGTACAAGGTGTAGGTAGTAGGAGAACTACCTCTATCTTCATTGGATCTACCTGTATCCTAGCCACATAAATATACTGTCCTAGGATTACGCCTTTTGTCATCATCATGTGATACTTGACGTTACTTAAACATAGCCTGGTGGAAATGCATTGTTTCAACACCTTCTCTAATCTCTGTAGCGCTTGGTCAAAGTTTTCCCCATACAGGGTAAAGTCATCCATGTAAACTTCAAGTCCTTCATTTATCAGATCAACAAAAATACTGAGTATGGCCCTTTGAAATGTAGCTGGGGCATTTCATAAACCAAATGTTAACACTATGCAAGAAAACGTACCCCATGGGCAGGTAAAGGTGGTTTTGTCTTGGTCTTCAGCGGCAATTTGGATCTGATTATAGCTGTTGAAGCCATCAAGAAAGGAGAAGAATTTCTTCCCTGCTAGTGTATCAAGGAATTGATCAATAAATGGAAGAGGGAAGTGATATTTCTGCGTGGCTTTGTTCAATTCCCTATAATCCACATAGATGCGCCACTTCTCGTTTTTCTTGGGAACAACTACCAGCGGAGAGACCCACTTACTATTCGAAATGGGATAAATAAAATTCACGTCCAACAACTTCTGTAGTTCTTCTTTTACAATATCTTTGAGATGTGGATTTAATCTCCTTTGAGGTTGCTGGATAGAACAAGCATCCTTTTCGATGTAGATATGATGTGTACATAATTGTGGATCTATGCACTTCATGTCTGGATAGTCCTAAGAAAAATCCCCTTTATATTTTTGCAAAACTTCAATGAGCTTTTGCTGTTGGTCACCGTCCAGACTATCATTGATATTTAAAATCTTTCCCGATTCAATTTCAACAGGCTTGCTGTTATGAATGGTAGTTGTCAAGATATGCTGATCATTAGTATCTTTCAAAGGGTCTTCCAAGGCTTCATTGCCAAGAATTTCCTTTAACATTTGACATTTGACATTATTCACAGTGGCTGGACGGTTAATAAAATTATTGATTACATCATCTTCAGTTTGATTCTTGAACTCAAGCACCTCTGATATTGTAAGTGGTGAACGAATACTTTCTTCCAGGTATGTGGGTGTTTGTTTATGTATTTTCACAATGGGCGGACTTGGCTTGGCAGTAGGATATAAAACAAGATTCTTTATAGCGTCTCCCTTAGCAATGGTCATGCTGCTCATACGACAACCTATATAAGCATCGGTTGTTGCCAACCAAGGTCGGCCCAAAATTAAAGGGTGCCCATCTAATTGAATTTTTGAATCAAGAGAAACCGTAATGTCCTGTAAAGTTCCCTCTGGTTTTACCACCGAGTGATCAGCGAGTTCTAGCAGGGTGGTGGTTGGTTCTAGGGTTGTGATACCAAGTGTCTCACAAGTTTCTGCGGTTAAGATGTTAATGGCTGCGCCCAAGTGAACTAGTGTGTTTGGAAAGGAGTGGCCATCTATTTCGAATGTAACTATGGGCTTCCCTAGATATTCATATTTTATTGGTGTTTCCCTACCCAAAAGTAAATTAGATAAGGTCCCTATGACATGGATAGTTGGTGAAGATTTTATTTTCCTCATAGGCTTTTTTAGCTTAAATAGGAATATCTTGGATGGCCTGGAGGAGAGGAATTTTAATGCATGTATTTTTAAGTTCCCCTATGAGATAAAAGTATGGATAAATAATTGGTTTAGGTAAATTTAATCTTTCAGGTAATGAGGGAGAAGTAATTATGAGTTTTTTCAGGATCTTTCTGTTCGACTGTGTCTTCTCCCTGTTTTATTTTTGTGTCAGTCACAGTCGAAGGTGTAGTTACATGTGATGTTTCTAACTCATTTGGTGGCTGGTCTCTGTCTTCCTTAGGAGTGATAATGTGTCCTAAACTCAGCCTAATTTCACTGCATTATTTTTTTTTGGTCTCAAGGTCTGAGTTTTCAACAATTTGTATCAGCTGAACCGGTCAGTTATTGGGGTTTGGATTTGGTTGAGCTAGTAGTTGGGGACATAGAAGGGGATGAGGATTTTGCTGTAATGGATATGGGGCTGATAATGTAGGTTGAGGTTGAGGACCTGTCCCCATAGGAGTATTGGTTATCCCTAGAGGTTGCTACCAATTCGGATACTAGTTTGAATTTTGTGAAGCAGAGGCAGGCCACTGGGATGGGTATGGATTATTTTTCCAAAAAGGAGTAGAAAAAGGAGAATTCGGCTAACCATTACTTGGAAAGGACTGAGTTGGCCAAGGTGTCATAAGAAACGATTGGGACTACCAAGTCGAGAAAGGTGATTGACCTTGCCATGCTGTTCCAGAATTCCGCTGCTGATTAAATGGAGAAGAAGGAAATAATTGAGATGGGTCTTATGACATACCTGAGGGTTGGCCTTGCCACTGTCGATGCTGGTTCATTAAGTACTTTGGTTTTGTCTCTTCTTCTGCTTCTTTAAAAATTGCTTTCAGCCTTGGAAGTGATGGAAAATGATCGGTGGCATGGTCCTTGGTGCAGACAGAGCATGTCTGGACCATGTCCAATGGACACTCTTGTTGACTGTGATTTTTCCGACAGTGTGGGCAAAAAAAGACCAAATTATGCTTTGCTAAGGCTTGTTTCCGTTTGGCCTGCAGGACATCTAACTATGTAGTCAGCGTGCCTAAGATGTCTGTCTTGAATTCCTCTAGGAGGTTACCAATTTCTGTTCTTGTCATGCCTCCACTGGGTGGTTTGCTTCCTCTAGTCATAGAATCTCAGATTCCTGACCCATTGCGCGTGCTACCTCGCGAACACCTGATACACAAGCGAACAATTTCATCATAATCCTCTTGAGAAATGTCTCCCTTCCTCATCATATTTAAAGTTTCTATCCATTCTTCTTTCATTCCTTTTATTAAGATGGCTTTTAGTACTGCTTTTAGTAATGTGGAGTGAGGGGATCTCTGCAAATTATACATAAATTGCTCGAAATATTCCCCTAGAGTTTCATTATTTTTCCCAGACATTTTAAAGATTTTGTCTTTTAATTCCCTAGTCCTACAATGGTCTTGATATTTCGTGAGAAAATAAGTTTTCATGTCATCCCAAGAGTTAACAGTGCATCCATCCAAACCCATAAACCACCCTAAAGCTGCTCCTTTTAAGGTAGAAGGAAACAACTTCAATTTTTGAGGGTCGGTTGTGTAATCGTATCCTCTACACAAGATGTCAAACTCGAATAAGAATGCATCTAGATCCTCTGCGGTCATCCCATGAAAGGTTGGGATGTTTTTCAAGGGAATAGCTTTCATTGGGGCATTGGCTACTGGATCGGCTATGGGATATTCCAACTTCGAGATCTGACCTTGAGGTGGTTGATTCACCATTTGGTTGAAAATGTGCCAATATCCTTTAGGGACTTCAGGGGATGTTGTTTGAGTAAGTGGAGTATTTTCAATTCGAAGTAGTTTTACAGTACTGCTCAGATCTAAGATAACAAGAGATCCTAGTTCAGACAATTGTGGCTCTGCCTTAGCAATTCCACTAGTTTCTCCCTCTCCTTCTCTTAAATTGCACAATTTTCCCTCTCGTGAAGATCATAATGTAAATTTTTGGTAACCTAAAAGCTCTGTTTAGATCCTCCAGTTTGGCTATGAATCTATAGATGGTGAGCCCACTGCCTAAGAGATTACGATAGGCCTTTTTCTAGATCTAGTCTGAGGTCATACTGATGCTTGCGATTCTACTTTTCTTGTGATTTCATCTATAAAAGTTGATCTTCCAAGGTTCATCGGTCCCTTGGGTTTTGTGGATTTGGGTGGGGGGTTCTGATCTTTTTCTACCTTTTTATTCTTAGTCATTCATAAAAACCCCTACTCCTATTTAACTTCTCTGCATTTGCTGAAAATTGCGCTGTTGAGAAAGTGCTTCACTTGCTAGTTACGCATGTTCTTACCTCCTGTTTTTAATACCCAATTCTTTTATAGCAAGAAAAATAAAAATAATCCACTTTGAAACACTCTTCTTGGCAACGATGCCAAAATGTTGATGCACTAAGATGACTTATTAAAAGAAACCTTAATACCTACATTAATTATCAAACCCGAGTAAGTCTATTTATTTCAAGAGTGTTCAACATTGTCTATGCAAGTGAATTCAGGGGCTAATTCAGAATGAAATTATTTCAGGTCATTGCAATAATTAATATCTAATTCTCGAAGTTCAATCCAAAAAAAATATGAAGGCAAATGTTAAATCATTTTCAAATCTATTTTAATCTATTACACAGAGAACTGAATTTGAACGTAAGTATGCTAAAGGAATCACTCTTAGAAGATTTACTTACTAGCATCGACAATAACTCATTCAGCAAGAAGGAAAACTACAACAAATAAACAACAACAACTATTCAAGCTTTTAACTGAAAGCAGTCAACTATGAACTCAGGATCTCTGATAACACTACTTTAGAAGGAACACCAATCAAATACTTAAACTAATCTAATAAATTCATCAAAGACTAACACACGGATGTAAACATAGCAAGATCTAGAATCTACTTTGAACTGTAAAGGTAAATCATAAAGATCAATACTCACAACAATCAAAATAATTATAGTTTCGTGAAATTATAGGAGTAAACAATTGCAAGAGTAAAAATAAATGAATATGGCACAATCAAAGCAGTAAATCTCCTATCGACCGGGCCTAGAGTCTCCAAAAGTCACTACAAAAAGACACTCAGAATGTGATTATAGGTAAAACATGTTCTTCCTCATTAAACTCAATAATAAAGATACACCATCACCGTAGTGAGAATACTCTATGTAAAAATGAAAGTTACAATATCCAAATTCCTAGCTAGCTATTCTATTTCGCCTGTTAGATTTATATAACCTATGAGAGACAAACAGATAGGAGCGAATCTTGAGGATCAGGAGATCTTGAGGATTTCACAATTGACAATAAGATTTTATTACAAAATAGACTTGATTCCCCTGGTCTTTGTGAGCGAAACACTGTCCTTTTTCTTTTCTTGGTCATTGTTGTTCCATCATTTGAACATAAATCATTCAATCCATATTCTTGCATATAAAAATAGCGGAAGTTAGCTTTCATGCCCAAAATTACCCAATTTGTTAATGATTACTTTTATTCAGCTTCTACACTCATTTCTTCTAAATTATTTTCTAAATTAAAGATAAACATATAAATATGAATGATTAATTAAGCTAATATGAGGATAAAACATACCTTTTCTATGGCCCAACAAAGCCTAGATGTGTGTACCCTTAGTTAGGTTGAGGAATCCTTGACCGAGGAATGGTGGGATATACGGTAAAATCTGGAGGGTGGAGTCTCAATCAGACTTAGGAATCCTCGACTGGTGAATGGAAGGTTATATGGTAAACCTTAGAGGCTAGAGTATCGATTAGGCTTGGGAATCCTTGACCAGTGAATGGTGGGAGATACGATAAAGGCTAGAGACTAGGAGGCATCCAAATTCCTCACTGTGTAGGTGGACAGATCTGGAGGCATCCATGATTGTTTAGGGCATAGTGATTTGGTGGGGATTGTGGTAAAGCCTAGTTCTATTGATGAGGGTTGAGGTGGTTTGGCCTCAAGAAGCCATGGCTGGTTTTATTGTGAGCCCCACATTCATGCTTGGAATATGGAATAGGGGTGCTTTGTTGAAATAAATATTTGGTTCAACCCAATCTATGGTCAAGTGGTTTGTGGAAGTTCCATATCTGGTTGGCTTATGCATTCATTAATAAGAGCTCATTCCCCTTTGTATCTCATGTGTAAATTTACTAGTTCATATGTGATTCTTATGGCTATTATATCCTTGTTATTTTTGTTGGTTATATGTTCGTTATGATTATATTTTATGACAGACTTGATATAAGGCTCTCATCATGTTTTTATTATAAAATGAATGTACAATGAAAGTATGACCTAATAGATGTTATTATAGCTATTATGAGAAGGCACTAGACCTTCTTGGTGATTTTCAGATAAATATCAGACCCCCATGTTCAGATGTGTAATTATGACCTGTAGATTTCATGTTCATGATATGTTTGACATAATCTATCTCATGGGAAGGCCTTGGTAGATAAAGTTCTTGTGTAAGATTTGTATGGAAGACTTTGTCCTTGTTTCATTCATGGTTTTGGAAAGTGTCATTCATTTTTGGGCATAGGTATGGATCCTAGCCTATAAAAGTGGCTTAAACCTCACAGTCACAAGCACTTAAATGGGAAAAAAAGACCACAATCGCTCCCTTGTAGGAATCATGTATGCAACTAGAGGGATTCAGTTGAAATCAGGCGGTGTCATTCCAACGTCTTGGAGATCAGGGCACTAGAAAAATAGGTTTAATTCAGGATTTGGGCACATGGAAGTGTGGTTTAGCCCTTGGGGGTTCTATATCACCTAATAGGGAAGTCATTAAGGGTTTTGGTTTTTCGATTCCACTTCCTTAAAGTGATCTTGGAGGATGAATCATATCATAGTAACTCTTCGTCACATGTTTACCCTAGTAGGATGATAACTTGGGTAAATGTGGGAGGAGGGCATTACAAAGTGGTATCAGAGCATGGTTCAACACTTGGATTGAACGGGAGGAATGTGTTTGTCATGCTTACATGTCAGTTGCATATGTGTTATTTATGTTTTTAGACTATGTGATTGTTGTGTATGCATTGTGGTGGTCATTTTTGTCATTGTGTCGCCATGTGGAAGTTAATTATGTTCTTGTTGTGATGTGTTTGTCATGTATGCATGTCAGTGTCGATATCTTGTTATGCATGCATTTTCATCGTTACAATTGTCATTCATGAAGTCATTGTAGTCGTTTTAGGTCATCATGATGTTGCTGGTATGTTATGATGCTGATGTGTTGGTTGAGATAGAGCAGAAGATGTAGATCATAAAAGTCAAGATGTGGCACTAGAATTCAGGGTGAGAGAAGATCATCATATAGGTTTGTATATTTGGCATGCAGGTATGTGTTTAATGATTGTTATAAGCATTAGAGTTACTTATATGCTTATTATTCTATTGTTTTTATGGTTACATGTATGATAAATGCTAGTCAATCAGTGTATTCATCTGCACATATGTTAGATAGTCATGAAAAATAGTAATATGTTGTTGCATGCATTATAGTAATATGCTTGAGTATTATGGTTGTGGTAGTGTTTTTATGGAAATGATGTACCAAAGGTCACCTCCTTAACAATTGATATTCCCTGCAACAATTGAATCATAGGAAAAATTAGTGTTGTTAGTGGACAGACTTAGATAAAAAGAACATTGTAAATAGTGGAAAAAATGTATACATAAACATAGATGGAAACAAAGAGGTAAATACACAAGCAATGCTAAATGGAGCAAACAAGTAAATAAAAGAATAGAAAAAACTCTCTTTATTGACTACGGGTAGTAAAGGTTGAATACAATAGATGAATCTTAGACACTTGAAGAGAATTCCTTGAGCTATGGTGCTAAAAAATCCTAACCAAGGGAGTTCTTTTCCTCAATCTCTTCACAAGTTTCCCCTCTCTCTCAAAGAAGCATGAAGACTCTCCAATGGTGGATTCCTCTTTTGTCACTAAGATGATGGATTTCTTAGAAGCAATATGGCCAACATGCTAGTGCTCTTCCATTCTTTGGCTTCAACAATGGAATGGTTGTTTGCTCTTAGAGAAATTTGGTTAGCATAACAATGTCTCATATTTTGGTTCTCCCATGACCTTTTTATATAGATTTTTTTGAATCCTTCTTCCCTCTCTTGGTTCATGCATGATAATGAAACATGAGTAGGACAATATGATTCCATTGAGGGTTTCATATCTTCAAGGTGAATCGAATTCAACTATCCTAGATTGAGATTGTAAGGGAATCAACTCCAAGTGTGTGGAGTGGTCCCGAATCACCGAGTCATCTGTTTCTTTCACCATGTGGATTTTGAAGGATATTCCATGCATGGCTATGGAAGAAATAGCCGTGACGACCTTAATTTGTTTATCTTTACAAACTTTGGACCTTAGGAGAAATTAAAATTTTGAAACTTCATGATATATTTAGCTGGGAAATCTTCACTTGTGCATTCTGTTGGACATCTTTTAGCATCTTATGGATTGTGAAAACATGTGTAAAATTTTATGGTGTTAACAATTTCCCCCTGATGTATGAGGTTAGGAGCAAACATATAGCCGAAATACATCACATTTTTTGTTTGACGGAGAGTCTGATCAACTTTCCGAGAAAAATGAGAACTTGTTATGGAGATGAGTAGAGAAACCCCTTCACTGACTATAGATGATAACCATGCTCTAACGAAAATCTAAAGAGTAAACATGTCTATACAGGGCAGGCATGTCCCATGCTCATTATGATGACTACTCTTGAATTATTACAATTAGACACAGAATTGTCCTGTCTAGTCAACGTTATGGTGGTTGATGTGCTGATGGTTGATGATGATAATTGTTGACACCCTCAAGGGTGCTTCTTGGTCAAATAGATTGAATTTAGTTCCCATATGCATAACAAAGTGATTCCCATTGTACAATCCAAGGATCCATTCAAGGGGGGAGTATCCAAGTTACCGCCCCTATCTTGGAATATGAATATTGAAGTCGACAGGAAAGGAGAATTAACCACCTAACATGATGTGTCAGGGAATAAATATGATATGTAAACAGACTCTAATAGTGTGAGTCAGATAAGGCATGATAATGAGAGTTGGCGATATGAGTGGCTGTGGACATCTGCCCCGGGGTTGGAGCTTTTATGTAGATGGTCGTAGTCAAAACATGTTTGCTAATAGGGACGGTCTTAGAGTCAGTAAGATTTCTAGGGTGAGTATGTTATGACTGGTGTGAATATGGTAAATGACTATGGGTGATGTACGAGCTTCAACCAAGGGTGACTAGAAACTGTCACTGGGAAAAAGACATGAAAGATGTGGGTGGGAGTCTTTTTCCTAAAAAATATTTTTACACTTGCCAAAAGAATATGAAGGTGATTTGGATGTACAAACACATATATGGGTTCCCCATAATAATGGTGATGTATATGGAGGTGTGGTGCTTTTGCCGAGGGAAGGTCCCCCATTGGCTGGTCTCCATGTTGGGTTGGTTAGGAAAATGAAGTGATGTAGATGGGCTATGAAATATGGGTGGAAGATAGGCCAAATGTAGGACATGGAGGTGCATCCGTCTTCATCTGCCGTGAAGTACAAAGGATGGCTCGGGAAATGGGGTGCATGGGTGATGAGTGCAAAAGAATGAGGCTGAACTTCAAGGCATGTAAGTGGAGTGGCTCCCAGGCTGGAGTAGGTGGTCATGGCTCCTAATAGTGAATAGGGGTCTACAAACATGAAGCACACCATGAATGGGAGGGCTCTATCGACTGACGTGGATGTTTATCATGTGCAAGGTGAGGTGGTGATAAACATGGTCGAGATGATGGACTCTATGGTGTATTTTGGAGAAATTATGTTAGGATATGCAAAGCTTAGGACGAAGCCTATCATGCTAAGTGGAGAATGATACCTGCCTTGTTATTTTCTTTTATGTGTGTTGGTCGAAGTGGATTGTTTGTGATGTACCTGCAATACACAAAGCCAATACCCCAAGTGAAATAATATTTTCAAAGCATATACATAAACTATGACCTATTGAATGATATGAATTAAAGAACGAGATAAGGCATACCTGAAATGAGTTTCTAAGCATGTGGCAGGTCCAAAAAATGAGTTTTGGTAATTACTAGAATAGAGAGTTCCATGATGGAGATGGTGTGGTACTGATCCTTTTGTCTCTTCCAATTTTTTTCAATGGAGGTCCTAAGATTCTGTAATGGACTCCAAAAAATGGCTAAGAGGGTGATAGATAGGGTTGAGGGGATCAAATATCACTTCATTTTCATTGTTGATCTTGAGAGGTTAGAGCTAGCTTTGGGAGTGCTTCTTTCCGTTGCGGTTTGCTAGAGTGCTAGGGACACATGCACGGAGACACATGTAAGGGAATGTACCATACCCCTTGTGATTTTGGTAGTTCTAGGCTAGATAGGTCATATAGGGGTCCCCTATAAGACCTTTTTAGGATGTGCTTTTATGGCCACGTGGGCGACTCCTATGGAGTCGCATGGTCGCCACCCAAAATTCAGGGTTTTTCTTGGTGACATCGTGTAAAAGTGACCCTCAGATGCATGGTCCATGTGTCTAAGGTGGGATAACATGTGGTGAAACCCTTTGGGGGTCGTCATGGCTTAGTCGCGAGATCACACACGGTCTGCACGTCTGTGTTAAGCACATATGTGTGGGCCATGCATCTGTGTTTAACACAGATGTGTGGCCTTCGATGCCTTGGTCACCGTGGTGTATGGCTTGACAGATGCACAAACGTGCATCTGTCTGAGAAATAGATCCATGTCTGTACATATGTTAGGCACGTAAATGTGTGACCATGAGAAAAGTAAGGCATTTCTCTTGTTTTTTTTGTAATAACCTAGGGAGCTAAAGATTTGATGTGTGACATCCTTAATGGTAGGATGATTTGGAGAGAGTGATACTAGGTGCACCTATGTGTAGAGGTGGTGGGGGATCCAGTAGATAGCCAATTGTTGGTGCAGTGGGGTTTACTAAAGTTTATTTATAACCCTATTTTGATATCACATGATAGGTTCCTGCACTTTTTGGTCCGATGTTGGGACGCAGATCGACAGGTGATGGTGATCCACTAGAATGATATGTCAATATCATTCCATACTGATATCTATTTGTGACTGATTTTCTACCTCATGGGGAGGCTCTACCATATCCATTGCCAACTGGGCATGTGGATATCCTTCGGTGGGCATAGGGTGAGGGTGAGGCTCATTATGGGCCTAACCCTTATGAGGGGGGCTACATCAAGATTGTTGCCATTTTGGATCTCGTTGAGTAGTCTGCTCTGGCGATGATTGTTAGATTGGTGGGTTCAACATCCCCCCATAGAGTATTGAGGTCACAAATATTGGTCCTCCAATAGTTACAGGTAGGCCACTTCTTTGATTGGGCTCGATTCTTATACGTGGGCATGACGTCCCAATTGAAATAGGTGTAGCATAGCACTCTCCAAATTTTTTTCTATGCGAGTTTTCTATGCAACATCATGTATGAGAGGGTTATGATGCTGCGTCCTATTTTAGTAGTGTCAATGGGGCCCGCCAGGGACCTTCGTATGCGACAATGGGCACCTACGATGTCGCGAGTTGGTGGTGGTGTTGCGAGGTAGTATTGGAACTCCATCAAGAAAGATTGTTTTAAATCCAATCCTCAGCTAATTTTGGAGTCTCCTTACCATGGTGTGGACTTCTGGGGAGATCCAGACATGGGGCTTCCTCTGGGTGATGCTTGGGGACCAAAATGTATTTTTTTCCACTTTGTATATAATAATATGTTTTTTGCATGTTATAGGTATGATTTTTATATATGCTGATGTTGATACCATGTTTGTTTACTTGCAGATGTGGGGCCTAGTGGTGACCACTGGCCTACTTGGTAGTCCATGATCCGAGACGTATGGGTGTTATAGTGGTAGCACCCATGCCACAAAGACCAAGGGACGTGAGGCCACCTACTGGGCCCGAGCGACTGACGTAGAGGTGATGGTTAGAGAATGGTGGAACATCTGGTGAGGGGAGAAGTGTAGCAACATGTAGGGACATAGAGTGGTGGCGTGAGTGTATCAAGGCCACAGAGGCATGTTTGGCAGTTGTAGAGGTTGAGCTACAGAGTTACCAAGACACCTGGGGCAGAGTGGAGGCTATGACTAGAGGGTTTCCCGTTGAGGGTTGGGATGGGTTGCAGGAGGTCATCGTGGATATGCCGATGTTGCTTAAGCGAGCACATCAACCGGTTTTGTGCCATATAGCTATGGCGATGGCTATGATTGGTCCGATTTTAGCCCTGACGTAGAGATTATTCCGCAATAGTGCTAGAGAGACACGCGGGTCAAGATTTTTCTTGATATTATGTATGCACCAGGGAAAACACCCATTATGAGGATGCTCCATTCCATTTTTTATTTATTTATCTTGGTCATGGACTAGTGGAATATATGGTGATTTTTGTACTCATATATATTTTTTAATTTGTATATACGAGATGATTTTTTAGCGGGTCTTATGATGTGTCATATGCACCTATTTTTTTTTATGTATTTCTGCATTTGTTTGAGATGGATATTATGCTCATGGTTTATGTATATTGATGGTTATATATACATGATGCATGCCAGTCTAGGATTTGATTAGCTACATGATCAACTGTATGATCTTAATCCCTTAGTATATGTGTAAATGTGATATGATCAAAATGTCGATCTAACCTTTGTGCATGCAAATACTTCCCAAAAGGGTCTTGTTCAACTATGATACAACCAGCTGGGAATCAAGGAAACATACCTAAGTAGTGGGAATAGGCCAACAAACCTATGATGGTGTCGTATTTAGATTTATTGTTGGTGGCTAACCCAAAACAAACTCCATTAGACAGATGAGGTGTCTAGTCAAGAGAGTATATGGCCCAGGTTGTGGCAATGAGGTTTTTCGACGATCACGTCATTAGGAAATCTGTGGTGATAGGTTGGCAGATGATCTATCTATGACACATGATGAGAGAGTGATGTTTAGAGTGAATCCATGATGAAGTGATCATCATAAAAAATAATTCATGGTGCATACATGTACATTTTAGAATTTTATGGGTGATTTTTTTTAAGGTAGAGACCATTGATGGGATTTTTTAGGCAAGTGCCATCGAGCTCTGACAAGATGTATGCCCCCTTGAGGAGGCAATGTTTGATGATGTATGGGGCCTTCCAAAGGGTTTTGAACTTCCCAAGTCCTACTGTTTCTTGGAAAACATCATAGCGGAGGATTAACTCCCCCCTTGGTAAATATCTGAGGGGTGATGCCGCAATCAAATGAGGCTTTGAACCACTTCTTGTGTGTGTGATTATGTATGGCCCCTTGAGGAGGCAATATTTGATGATGTATGGGGCCTTCCAAAGGTTTTCAAACTTCCTAGGTCCCACTATTTCTTGGAAAACATCATAGTGTAGGATTATCTCCCCCTTGGTAAATATTTGAGGGGTGATGTTACAATCAAATGAGGCTTTGAACCACTTCTTGTGTGCTTTGTTATTCTGGAGGGATTCTTGCCAAAATTCAATGACAAGCTCCAGCTGTACCAACCTTTGATCCAAAGGTTTGGTGTCATTTAAAAGCTTAATATCTAAGTGTAAGGTAGGGATATCACACTCAATGGGAAGTACTGCTTCAATGCCATATACTAGTTGGAAGGGTGTAAACCATGTAGACGTCTTGACCGTTGTGCAGTATGCCCATAGGGCTAAGAACACCATATGGTGCCAGTTGGTTTTATGAGTTTTCACCATGCATTGTAACATGGTTTTGAGAAGTTTGTTAACAACTTATACTTATTCATTGGACTGTGGGTAGTATGGTGACACGAACTAGTGAGAGAAACCAAGGTGTTAGGATAGCTCTTGAAAGATTTCATTCTCAAATATTTACCATGGTTTGTCACCATCTCCTTGGGAACACCAAACCATGTTATGACATGGTTGAAGAAAAATCGTGTGACAATTTCTATGGTGTTGTTATATGTAGAAATTGCTTTTACCCATTTGGTGAAATATTCCACGACAACCACGATGTATTTGTGGTTGCCTGATGATGGGCGGTTATAGGTCATTAATTTGATGCCCCTTTTGCTAAAGGGACCAGCCATAATGACTGGATGTAAGGGAGCGGGTGGTTCTCATGCCTTATGATCATATCATTGGCATCACTCACATATTTTTACTACCTGTATGTAATCATGGAAGGGGATGGGCTAGAAATAACCAGCTTGAAGTTTTTTTTGGGCGATGGCCATCCCCAAGAGGTGGCATCCGCAAGCCCCACTATGGCAATCATTTAAGGTTTATTCAGCTTGTTGGTGATTGAGGTATCAACGTAGGGTTGTGTCGATGCCTCTTCGATGGAGGACATCCCCCAAAAGGAGGCAGTGGGGGGCCTGGTGGAATATGCACCTCTGGTCATCACGAGTAAGCTGGGATTTGAACTTTTGAGTTTGTAAAAAGAGGAGGATGTCACCATACTAGGGGTCATCCGTTGATATTAAAAATAGATGTTCATTAGGAAGAGCCTCATTAACGGGAGAGTGTCAAGTCTCTGTTGGGTATCTATGATGAACTCAGTAAGGATGAGTACCTTTTTTCTCTTAGGAGAATTATAGATCAAATTCTTGTAGAATAACAATCTACCGGGCATATTTGTGGTTCATCATATGAAGAGTAAGAAGATACCTCATGGGGTTAATGGTTTCCATTACAGTAGTGGTTCCAAGGATGATGTAATGCCGAAGCTTTTGTACATAATGTATGAGGGCTAAGGCAATTTTCTCTTCTAGCTCATACTTTAATGCAGGCCCGAATAAGTTCTTACTGACATAATAAATTGTATGCTCCTTGTTATATCTTCCATCTTGGAGTAACACCCTGATGATGGCTACCTATGATGATGATAGGTATAGGTTGTAGTATTTGTTGTGGTCAGGTGGGCTAATAAAAGGAGCTTGAGATAAAGTATCTTTTAAAGTTCAAATGATTTTTGAGCTTGGTCATCCCAATGGAAGGGAATATCCTGATGAAGGAGACACGAGAAAACTTGCGTGCAAGTAGCATAATTGAGGACAAAGCATCATAAGAAATTTGCCTTACCCTAAAATATTGGTATTTATTTTAATTTTTTTGGAGGAGGTACTTCCTTAATGGATTGGAATTTGAGAGGGTCGACTCTGATACCTTGCTGGGAAACTATGAAATTTAGTAGTCTTCTAGCGATGACACATAATACACACTTGAGAGGGTTCAAGTGTAGGTTATATTGTCGACATATCTGAAAAAATAGGCAGAGATCCTCTAAATGGTTGGCACGCTTTTTGGAATGTACTTTCAGGTAATCAAAATATGTGAGGATGAGATGAGCTAGATCATGGAAGATGTATTTCACAGCCTACTGGAAAGTGGCGCCAACTTTTTTAAGATTGAAAGGCATAACTTGGTATGAAAATGTACCCCAATGGGTTGTGAATGCGGTTTTGTACTAATATGTATCTAAAATATGGATTTGGTTGTGCCTAGAGAATCCATCCATGAAGGATAGGGCCTCATGATTGGCGTAAGTGTGAATGACTTGGTCGATGAATGGCGTCGGGTAATTATCTTTGGGACATGATTTGTTCAAATCCCTAGAATCAATACAAACACAGATGGTGTCTTGGTTTTTCATGATGGGTAGAGGGTTAGTAACCCAATACGTGTAAGTGATAGGATAGATGAACCCAACTTTGTGGATTTTATCGATTTTCTATTTGATTACTTCTTCCTTAGAAGGGTGTAATTGATATTGTTTCTGCTAGACAAGATCAACGTTAGGCCATGTGTCAATATGATGTTCCACAATGGTAGTACTGATGCCTGGCATCTCAGAGTAACCCCATGCAAAAATATCCCTGTATTATTGGAACAAGTATGTGTATGCTTTTATTTCTTCTTGAGAGAATGTTGCCTCTAGGGGGATCTCTTCAATTTTTCCAGGTTTTCTTGAAATAGTCACCTTGATGGTAGGTGAAATATTGTACATGTTCCCTTCCTCAAATGCATTTGGTGCTGTGATTGGATTTTTGAAGCAATCGACCTTTCCTGGTGGGAGGAAATCCTTGTATTCAATAGTGCAAATATCGTGAGTTTGTGCGATGATGGGAACACATGTTTTTTTGGGTACAAAAAAGAAGAATGGTGCATGGATCCCAAGGATATTCAGGTTCCATCATGGCTTTTAGAATATATTCATCTGAGTGAAAAATATTATGTAGCGTTGACTTGGGTTGTGCCAACTTTTCAAATTAGTGTTCAGACTTGGTTGTGTTGGTCGACAAGCAAGAATATGATTCGTTGCTTGATGTTGTAAAACCAAGCAAGGTTCAAAAATTGCAGACGGGATGGTTATGCATTTTCGGGGGTGTTACCACTAGTGAGGTGGATTTTTTCTGTCTTGACACTGAAAAATGATGAGCATATAGCACAAATCATGGTTCCTATGGATGAAGAAATGAATCGTATATGATGTTGCATGTCGTTAGCATTAGGTGGTGGTAGAATTTTAGTTATGGTGGGTTGATGCCATGTGGGAGGAATTTCTCGCATTCTTGTTGGTCTATAAGGGAAAAAAGTAGCTTCCTCAATAGGAATTTAACACTAAATCCTAATTTGCTGAAATTTGTGGAACATATGGCATGTCTAAGAGCTATGAGTGATACTGGTACATATACCGCACACCAGACTAGAACTAAATGAATAGATAGTATGGGAGGCAGTGCTGCTGATAGTATGAGATGTTAATGCTTGGTTGATGTCATGAGATGGAATATCCTGAGGTGGTATTCATCTCTGGACCTTAGTATTGGCGTGATGGGGCTTCCTGGTGTGGGTTGGAATTAGTGCTGCTCTTGCTGCGCAAAAAGATGGAAGGTACTGATAATTCCTTTGTATGGTGGAATTGAGAGCATATGTGACAGTAACAATGTGTGATTTTCTCTTGATTGGAGAGATGGATGTGTAGAATTTTGGACCTCTAAGTAGAATATGTCATTGAACATACTAAGTTTGCGACATTCATTCATGAAATGGTTCGATTTATAACATAGGGCACATGTGAGGGGTGATCTTCTTTGCTAGGTGGCTTTAGATCAGTTTTTTCCCGATCTAGCTTGATGGAACATGACATGATGGGGGCCTGGCTTCATTACTAGTAGCCGTTTCTCCTGAAACACATATAAAATAGGCCTAGACGCTTCATTCCATGATGGCGGTGAATGATTTCATGGTTTGGTATTTGATCCGACTAAATTAGAATTATCAACGATAAATCACCGCGTGAATCCGAACAAAGCACATAATCGAGAAAGGTGGGGAAAATGTCACACATGATGATTTCATGCACAAATCTTGCAAGTGTGACATCTATGCCTAGTTCGGGTGCTTTGAGCGACATGGGGAACTAGATATAATCAGTTAAATTACCTTAATTAGGGGCATTGGTTGATTAAATGATCTGGTATGTCGCACAATGACCTAGTGGGTGATGGTAGGGTGGTTGCTGGTTCAGGTTGCCTTTGATCATGGTGAGAGGTTGATGGACTAGATGAGGGATAGGAGCAAGAATATTCTTCTTTTACGACGTAAAAAATGTTTTTGGATACATCCTATCTTGAGGTTAATGGGGTATTAGATTGGGTGAGTGCACCTAACGCATATTGATATTGAGGGATTTTGGGGCAATATTGAGTGTAATTCCCGTATGTTGTGCAGATGGAACATGCATGGTTGGTGCACAATGCCTTAAGACGCATGGGTGTGATATTTTCTTTGGCAAGAAGAGGGTTCATTGGGGTTTTTGGGGCATGTAGAAGAGCTTTGAGCTCATTTAACTTGGGGAACCTATTGGTGGGATGCCCCACTATTTCACACAATGCACAGGGTTGAGGGACCCTAGAGGAGGGAGTGTTTGAAGCTTCCACCTTTTTACCTTTTTTCTTATCCCTTGTACTTGCACCAATTGGTGTCAGTGCATGCACTGCGTATGGCTTAGGCACTACTTGAGTAGGCATTATTTGTGGAGTCGTGCTATCCTGAGGAGGAATAGGGATGACACATGTTGTAGTGATTCTTGTACTTGTTGACATGGTTTGAGGGACCAAATACCATACTGACATCGTGAGATAAATATGGGGTAACAGGAGTGCTATGATGACTTGGTGCAGGACAAAATCAGTTGGTTATAAGAAGGGCATACGAGTGATCGAATTTGGTAAGAAAGTGAGATCCTTAACATTATTGTTGTTAGTGTTCAAAACTAGTTCCTGAGTTAGGGGGGTGTTTGATGAAATTTCCTGTACTCTAGTGGCTGGGGAAATTTCCTCTATCAATGGAGGGTCTCCTCAGGATGTCCCTAGGAGTGTTGATGGCTTAAACTAGCCAAGGAAGAGATTAGTGTAAGTAGTGATCAACTCGTGAGAGGATGAGACTAAGGGTAACACATCGTCAAGTGCGGGTAATGTCGTCTTCTCATAGTATGTGAGTTGATCGATTATAATGATTTTTCTGTCGTGGGGGAACATTATTATCCTGAACACCAATGAGGCAACTGCTAGAATCTCATACACTTCAACCTAGTATGATATTGTAATCTAATTGGGTGTCTA
Organism: Pinus taeda; assembly: GCA_000404065.3. Lineage (NCBI taxonomy): Eukaryota > Viridiplantae > Streptophyta > Pinopsida > Pinales > Pinaceae > Pinus > Pinus taeda. The sequence continues at coordinate 9,558 of APFE030710974.1, read as the reverse complement.
GTACTTCGATATCTATTAACACAGTTTTCCTAGCCAACTTAATTGGCACGCTAAGGTACAGGCCAACGGGAGCATAAGGGTGTTCGTCATATGCTCTAAGCGTGATGTCAGAAGGCTTGAGTTCAGGGGATCCAATTTTCTTCCAAATATATTTGGACATGATACATGTGGAGGCCCCTTCGTCGACAATGCAACAATGAATGTTAATGTTTTAGATTGAGATTGGAATTTGGAAAGAAACGACTAATGGTAGCCATGGGGTAGCTTTATCCAAGTCGAAGACCACTAGGTGAGAACCAACTGGGTCAATTGCGCCCAGAGGAGAAAGTAAGGCTTTCCCTTGTGTTGGGCATGTTTGCAGGACTTGTAATGCTGACATAGGTGATGGTGATTGTGCTAAGTCATCGATTATGTTGTAGCTATGAGAAGATTTTGAGTTATGTCCTGCACACCATAAAGGTCCTTAAACCATTTTAGGCATAGTTCTATAGAAGGTCGAGGAATGGTTAATGACCATGTAAGTATTTTTGTGGTCAAGGTGGATGGACTGGGCTCTGAGGGTGCTTCATAAATTCTATTTTGTGTTTATAGGAGGATATCTTCTCTCGTCATGAAAATGTCATGATTAGAATTGTTATGGTGGTTCCCTCCAGATGGATGAGAGTGGGATGATTTTCTTTGAGTATTAATCACTCCCTAGTGGAGGAACAAGTCTTACATTACTGTAGTTTTTTGACCTCCTTGCCCCCTATTGTCATGTACCCTTTTTAACTCAAGGAGTTGAGGAAAATGATGGGTATAATGACCGTATTCCCCACATATAGCACATGAATGATTAGTATGTAGATTTGTGTTCTTTCTTTGTTCCTGTGGGTTATTGTTGGTCTATCCCTAGTTTTGATTTTGGTTAGGGTTGCCCCTTCCCTGTGCCTGTGGGGATTGTTGGTGGTTTCTTCCCCCTTTCTTGGGTTATCCCTTTCTTTCTATTTCTGGTTTTTTCTTAGCAACATTAGGGGAATTAGCTAGATTCAATTGTTCCTTTGATTTTTGTTGTGAAGAGGACAATACATCCCTATTCCTAGAGGAGTACTGGTTTCCCTATGGGGGATGGAATGAGTCTCCCTGAGGGGGATGATATTGGGTAACCCTACTAACCGTATTTTGCATCGATGTGAGTTAACCGAGGTAGTATCCTGCATGTTGCAATGGTGGTGCATTTTGTGTAGAATCAAATTCTTAGACATTAAACGAGTATCTAGGGTACTGGTAGTTATTGTTGAGTTGGTTTTGGGTTATGGACCCAATCAATCAATCAATAGAGTTAGATGTGCTTGGTGTCTCTTTATAAGTTTACAGGCATGGGGTGTCTAGAAGGACATGCTAAATGTATCTAGGCTAGGTGTAGATAAGCTCCAACTATTGATCTTTACTAGTGGCTTCTTCCTCGTTAGACTGGGATGAATTTTCCATATCTTTAGATATTTTCGATGTGAGGGATCTCAAAAAAATGTCCAGGAGGACTTTATCTTCAAAATGACCTTTACACAAGCTACAACATTTCCTCCATTCATTTATATGATCTGATATGTGTGTAGAAGGTGTTTGTTTTAAGTGGGTAAGGAGTTCCAAGCTTGAATCATGGTGAACAGAGAGTTGGAAGAAGGTGAGGAAAGCTGTAGCTAGTGAGCTCAAGTTTCCATGTGACGCAGAAGGCTGGTCAACATACCATTTTGCTGCAAGCCCAGTAATGATGCATTGAAATAGTCATAATATAATAGTATCGTTAGTGATACTATTAGACGAACACCACAAGTGAAAAGTCATGACATGGTTTCCTGGTTCTTTGCCTTATTTCCCTTCAAACTTTGGAATGTCTTAAGGGAGCTTGGTGGGCATAGCTGGCCAATTATGGCCATGGGCGATTAGGTCATTTGTTAGCTTGCTTAAATTTGGTAAGTTTAAAGAAGCTTAAATATGACATTGCGAAATTATTTTCGATAGCTATATGAAAAGGGATCCTCTGTGGGGAAGTTTCAAGAGAACTACCTCGATGGGTGTCTCGCGGACTATCTGGAGGAGTGGTGTGTGGGCTCCCTAAAGGGGTAGCCCATGGGGACCCTTCTGGGGTGGTGAAGGGTGTACTTTGATAGGAAGGGGCCTCGAGAAAAGATGCACCAATAAAGGAAGATCCAATAATGGTCGCTGTGTGACATCCTCTATAACTAAATGGTGGAAGTCCTAGCATACCTCCCGGTAACGGGGGGAGGTTTAAAAAATGTCTAGATTGACGGGGAGCTATGGGGTACCCTATGGTGTCGATGAGAGTGTGTTCCACTTTGTGTATTGTGTGGGAATGAGATAAATATCATTGCAATAACATCACATACATAAAACAAAGCGAAAATATAAACAATTACTTTCCTTTTACAATTAAGTTATGTGATGAACCAAACAAAAAATCATTTTGTCTTGTTGCGTATGATAAAAAATCCTATGTAGACCTAATAGTCCTTACCACTCTCAAAGTAACTGGGCCTTGCGAAGATATATTTTGATGGGTCCTTGGGTAACATCTCAAAATAACTGGCAACACCTTCCAACAACTGAAGAATCAACCAAGGTAATGGAAATGAGGCTCATGTGTTGCCTACACCATCACCTATAGGGAAAGGATGCCCTAGACTTTTGCCACTAAATTACCTTTGCCCCACGTAAGCGTTCGAGTCTTTAGCCTATTGGTAGTCAATTACTAGTACCGAGCACTAGATGGGTCAGGTAGCCCTAAAGAGTATCGTGTGCACTAGACCTAAGATGAACCCCCTCTGAATTGGGTCTCAGCCATGCTCGGGTATTCTTTTCCGTGGGATGATTGAAGGAATTTAATCCCCCTAAAAAGTCAACAAATATTTTTCAAAGGTGTAACATGACCATGGTGGCTTATGGGATGCCTATCCCCAATGGTCCTAACTTGAAGCCTAAATGTTTTGGTGGCTCCTATGGGGAAACTTAGTTTGTTATGCAACCAAATCACAAAATAGAATAAAGAGATAGATCAATGACTTAAAATGTAGCCTCTTCGAGGGGGAAACCTCCTTTACATTACAAAAATGAATAATTCTTGGATGATACAAATGAAAAGATCTCCTTTCTATATGTAGGAGTCTAAGGGGTCACAATATAATCAGAGCCGACATAACAATAATAATGTAAGGGAAAAAAATAACTATAGTGGGCTTCTATGGGGCATAATAATAAAAATATGGGGACAACATGGGCACAACAATAACAATAAAGGGTACAGTGACAATAATAATAAGGGAATACACTAGTATTATAGGGACCTAACATGCCCCTCTCCTTCAAAAAAGTGTTTTCCTCAACGCTTGAGTAGTTCTAGATGCTTCTATATAAAATTCTCATATTCCCATGTGGAATCTTCAGTGGCTAAGTTTTTCACCTGATGAGATACTCTAAAATTGATTGATTTCCCAGCTATTGAGTTCTTGTTTCTGAGACTGCTTCAGGTTCCAATATGATTTTTCCTTCCTCATCAAGCTTTGGCATTATTGTTTGAACTGGGAGATTGTCACCAATAACCTTCTTTAAGCATGAAACATGGAAAACTGGGTGCACTCGAGAAGATGCAGGAAGTTCCAATTTGTATGCCATAGTACTAATCTTTTGCAACACCTTGTATGGACCATAATACTTTGGTGATAATTTATTATCCTTCTTAACTTTCTTGAGGGACATTTGTTTGTATTGTTGTAGAAGTAGAAATACCCAGTCACCTACATCAAAACTTCTTTTGCTGCGATGTTGATCTTCTTGTTGTTTCATTCTATTTTGTGCCAAAGTGACGTTATCCTTTAAGAGTTGGAGAACTTTTTGTTGATGCTAGATGTGATCTTCCACTACTTGAACCTTATAATTTTCTCTTAAATATGATGTGATGGATGGTGGATGATATCCATAAAGCACCATAAATGGGATTATTTTTGCTGCAGTATGGAAGGAACTGTTATACCACCATTCAACAAGAGGCAACCATTTGACCCATTAATTCTGTATATTAGATACAAGGCAATGAAGATATCCTTCCAAACATTTGTTCACTATCTTAGTTTTCCAATAAGATTGATGATGATAAGATGAGTTATGAGCTAATTGAGTACCCAAACAAGAAAATATTTTTTTGCAAATATTTCCAGTGAAAATAGGATCTCTATCACTTACAATAATCTTTGGGTTTCCATGTAGCTTTTGATTTGTTTCCATAAATGCAATAGCAACTGTACTGGATTTAAATGGATGAGATAATTCACAAAAGTGTGCATACTTGGTAAGTCTATTAGCTACCACGATGATCACACTCTTTCCTTTGGACTTGGGTAATCCTATGATAAAATCCATTGAAACCTCCTCCCAACATTGACTTGGAATGGATAAAGGTTGTAATAGATCTGGGGTCTTAATTGTCTCAACTTTATTTTGTTGGAAAACCAAACATTCCACCACAAACTTTGAATATTAGATTTAAGGCCATCCCAAAAAAATTCCTTCTTAACCCTGTGGTAATTTTTTAAAAATTTTGAATTCCCTCCTAAGGGAGATGTGTGCAATTCCCTAAGAATATTTTGTTTGAGTTGGGAATTCTTAGAGAGGTATAAGCGATATTTGTACCATAACAAATCATTTTTACAACTAATGTATTAGATGTACTGGGATCTTGATGCAACTTTTGAATGAGTGCCCACACTTCTTCGTCGTTCTTCCAATCATCCCTTGCTTCGTTTATCCAAATTGGTTGGATAATAGAAATGGCACAAAGCAATGCTTCCACATCTTCATCCTTTCTTAAGAGTGCATCTGCAACAAAATTTTGCTTCCCTTTTTTGTAGATGGTTTCAAAGTCATAACACAACATCATTGTGACCCATTTTTGCTTCTCTTCCAAATATAATCTTTGTTCTAAAAATTATTTAAGACTATCATGATCTGCTTTTACCTTGAAGTGTCTTCCTATTAGGTAAGGTTGCCATTTATTAAGTGCATGTAGCTGTAGAAAATCTGTGATAGATTAACCCGGTAATGAAATATAAATCAAAGCAGAATACTATAACCTACTTCTACTATCAATTAGCGGAAGCTTAAAGATCGAGCTGAAAAATATAACCAGAAGAAGAAGAATAAATGGCACAATACACATGAAAATACTTTGGGTAAAGTCTTAGATAAAAACCCCACACTATTGTATTATCATACATGGTGGAAATACATAGGAATTATACAAAGTCTTAGCTCTCACAGCTAGCCAACTCTCAGTACAATCCTCACAGATGCTCACAGGCAATCTTGGCTTCTTTCCAACCTTCCTCTATGCCCTCCAAGCTCCAATTTCCTTGCACTGTTCCATGTGGATGATTAGCCTATTACCAAGTGGAAAAACATGCGTTCAAAGTTGTGCAATCCTCAAGGGTGAATCCTTGACTACATGCATGAGTTTTCTCCATGAGAAAACACATGAAACTAATAGTACACTATCCTTTAACATTAATATCAACTGGGTCTTTCTTAGAATAGACATGCATGAGTTTTTGATGAGGGAATCTTCAGTTAACTGGAGTAGCACTAGTTGAGTGCATTAATGCATCAACTAACTGTTAACTCACTATTAGTTCCTCAAATAGTCTGGAACTAATTTAATTGGACTTAACTCAGTAAACTGAGTTAACTAATTACATCTCAAATATAACTCAATCTTATCTCCTTAATTTAAGGGATAACTCTTGCATGACTTCAGAAATACTTTTAACTTGAATTTCTCCAACTAATTAATTTAATAAATTAATTAATTATTTCTAAGTAGCTGTTAAGACTAAATTCGATTTTAATTCACAATTTAATTCAAGGACAAATTAAATTGGAATATTCTTGTTGCCATATTTCAACACTCCCTCTGAACAAGAAATGGATTATCTGCCACCTCGATCCTGTCTCTATGTAACTCGAATTTACACTTTGAAAATGCCTTTGTCAAAGTGTCAGCATCTTGCTCCTTTGTCAAAATATACTGAAACAACATGATGCTCCTCAACCTGTGAAAAACCACGAGCAACAATCTTGCCTTATGCTTCTCCACACTACCATCAGTAGCTTGCTTTACCTTGTAAAGGCAACAGGAACTCACAACTGACTTGTTCTCTGGTCTTGGAACCACATCCCAAACACTGTTACAAACTATGGAGTCATACTCCTCCATCATAACATCAACCCAAATCGGTTGTTGTACTGCTTCCTCAAAGGAAGATGGCTTGGTCTCAACACATTCCTGAACAAGGGCCATGTATCCAGTGTACCTCTTAGGTGACCTCCTCTGTCTGCATTGAGAAGATGGTGCTCCCACATTCTCTCTTGCATCCTCCAAAAATCCATCAGCATCTCTTGTGCACTTCTGTCCATCTCTGGAAGACTCTGCTTGAGTGGATGTCTCCACTCCTAGAAACTCTGCATGTGGTTGCTCCGCATCAATCTGAGGCTCCTCCTCTTTAGGAACCAACAGTTCCTCCATAACCTGTAGTTGGAGCTCCCTGTCAAGGGAAACTCGCATGGCCTTCTGCTCATCAAACTTGAGATTTCTGTGAACCACTGTCCTCCGAATGGTAGGCAAGTACACCTGATAGTTGTGAGGTGCATTAGTGTACCCCACAAATATCCCCAACTCTGCTATCAGCTTAAGCTTCTTCCATGCATCCTTTGTCACATGGCAGTATACCGATGAGCCAAAGATCCTGAAGTGACCCACATTTGGTCTCTTACTGGAGAAAGCTTCCTCTGGTATCTTCATCCCAAGTATGTGATGCGGGCTTCTATTTTGCAAATAGATCACTATGTTGCATGCCTCAGCCCACAAGTGAAGTGGTAGGCCTTGGTCATGCAACATTGCTTATGCTACCCCTACAATAGTTTTGTTCTTCCTCTTGACCACCCCATTCTGTTGTGGGTTATGAGGTGCCATCAACTCTCATTTAATTCCTTTCGTTGCACAGAAGTCCTTAAACTCTTGGGAGACATATTCTCCACCATTGTCGCTTCTCAAGGCCTTGATATTCTTCCTTGACTCTTTCTCGACCAAGGCTTTGAACTCACAAAACTTTGTGAAAGCTTGGTCCTTCTTCTGCATGAAATAAATCCAGCATTTACGAGAATAGTCATCAATGAAAATCACATAATACCTTTTCTTCGCTGTGGATGCTGTTGATAATGGTCCACATAAATTAGTATGAACTCGCTCTAAGATAGCCTTTGCTCAACTGTCTTGATCATGAAAGGAAGACTTGGTGTACTATCCCAAGGTACAACCTTTACATGTGTCAACTTTCTCAAGTTGACCTTTGGGAAGTCCTGTAGATATCTGCTACATTATCTTCAAAGCCCCATGATGCAAATGACCCAACTGCATGTGCCACAACTCACCAATGTCTTGGCTTTGCACCAATTCTACTTTCATACTTAATGTTGCACAATCATCTACCTCTAGTTTATAGATATTCTTCACCCGAATCCCTATCCTCTTGGTCTGACCCATGGCTACATGTCTTAGGAACGCCTTTCCTTTACTGAAGACAACATTGTAGCCTTTGTCCTCCAACATCGCCACTGATACCAAGTTCTTCTTCAGTCCAGGAACATACATCACATCTATCAAGGTGAGAGAAGCTCCATGCTCCCTCTGAAAAGTAACCATGCCCACTCCTGAAACACTATACCTTCCATCGTCACCCATCTCTATGCGCATCTTGAGGTCTTTCTCCTCCAAGGCACTAAATAAATTTTTATCACTGGTCATGTGGAATGAGGCTCCACTATCAAGATACTAGACACAACCCATCATCGATGACACCATTCATGCAATGAGGGTAAAGTCCATTTTGAACTAAGAGGCTAATGCCTCACCTTTCGATCCTTTCGAGGATCCCTTCTTGGACTCCTTCGATGGGAAATTAGTCACATAATGTCCCATCTTGTGACAATTAAAGCATCTTACTTTAGACATGTCACCCTTCTTCCCTCCATGAGAAGAATTTGATTTGAAATGGGAAGCCTTCCCCTTCCCTTTCCTTGCCTTACTTGCTAAGGCCAGATTTGCTTCATCATCATTCTTGGATGAAGAACCATCTCATTTTCTCCTCTTGATCTCCTCCTGCATAAGATCCGACCACAATCGTTCCTAATCTGGAAGTTTCTCCCTTCCATTCACAGAGTCCTGGTAGCTATTCCAACTCTTTGGAAGGCCAAGGAGAGTGAGGCTCACCATATCATCATTGACATAGTTATTCCCACACTCCCAAGCTCATCTCTGTAGGTGGTGAGCTTATTCAGATATGTGGAAATAGTATTTCCCTTCTCCATCTTGATTCTTCGAAGCTTATCCTTGAGTTCCAATTTCCTCTAGTCGCTACTGTTCTAGTAGAGGTCCTTCAATGTCTTCCACATTGAAAATAAAGTATCCTTCCCATGGAGACTCATGACAATATGGTCTCGAACTCCCTCAAGGATGATCCATCTTGCCTTCGCCACACACTTCTTCCACTCAGCCAACTCTTGTGCATTAGTTGAAGCTGGCTTTGGGATTTCTTGATCAATGAATTTCTTGAAGCCATTGTTTTCTAATACATCCTCCATTCTATCTTTCCATGCTATGTAATTAGAGCTACCTTCCAAGGCATACTCGAGTCTCAAGCCATAGAACGCCATTGGCCAACCTTGAAGTATGATATGAATTTGATTTTCACTTGCAACCCCAAACTTCAAACATAAAATTCTCTTCTCAGTATACTTTTCACATCTATGATACTTTGTAGAAAATTTCTACAAATCTTGCTCTGATACCATGTAGAAAATCTGGTGTAGGTTAACTCGATTATGCAATATAAATCAAAGAAGAATACTATAACCTACTTCTACTATTAGTTTGTGGAAGCTTAAAGATCAAGCTGAACAATATATGACCATAAGAAGAAGAATCAACTGCACAATACACATGAAAATACTTTGCGGAAAGCCTCAGCTAAAAACCCCACTATCTATATTATCATACAAGGTGGAAATACAGAGGAATTATACAAAGCCTTAGCTCTCACAGCTAGCTAGATCTTAGTACTATCCTCACAAATGCTCATACGCAATCTTGGCTTCCCTCTAGCCTTCCTCTTTGCCCTCCAAGATCCCATTTCCTTGCCCTGTTCCTCTAGGATGATTCTCCTGTTACCAAGTGTAACACTCTCACACACTGTCAGAACTGTGCAATCCTCAAGGAATGATGCCTTGATTGCATGCATGAGTTTTCTTTATAAGAAAACACATGCAACTAATAGTACATTGTCCTTAACTTTAATCTCAACTGGGTCTTTCTCAAAATAGACATGCATGCGTTTCTGATGATGGAATCTTTAGTTAACTGGAGTAGCACTAGTTGGATGCATGCATGCATCAATTGACTATTAACTCTCTATTAGTTCCTCAAACAGTTTGGAACTAATTTAACTGGACTTAACT